>JASDQU010307461.1:142008-159925 GCA_032191745.1 Picea mariana | reverse complement strand
AGAGAGAGGGGGAGGGAGACAATGAGATAGGAGCGGGGGGGATAAAAAGAGAAATAAAAATAGAGGGAGGGAAGGAGGGAGACCATGTGAAAGAGGAAGGGGGGAAGAGAGAGACACATTGAGAGAGAGAGGGGAGAGAGAGAGGGAGATATGGGGGGTGTAATGTGGGTGGGAGAGATATGAAGGTGTATATATAAGGGAAGATAGGGGGATGTGGGAGAGAGGGAGATATTAAGAGACATCAAAGTATTAGGCAGGGGGGGAGAGGGAGAGATGGAGGTGGGGGTGTGAGGGAGGGAGAGAGGGAGGGAGAGGGAGGGAGATGGAGATATACATGTATAGAGGGGGAGGAGAAAGAGTGAGAGAGACATAGAGGGAGGGATGGTTGAAGTTAGTAACATAAATGCAGGGAGCATCATATTATCTGGTGTTTATTCATTACTCTTCTAGGAAAACCTAGATCTTCTCTATGAATAGAAACTATGATGTCTTCAGTTAGTTTCAGGAGTGTAGAGATTAGGTGGAGAACTAGACGAGAAATAAGATCAATGTATTAAGGTTAGATAATGGGGGAGACTACACCTCCAATGCCTTCAAGGATTTATGCAAGGAGGAAAGTATCAAGATGGCGCTCTGAGAAAACCCTCAACAAAATGGGGTTGCAAAGAGAAAGAAACAATCCATCATAACTTTTTCTATGACTATGATACATGACCGAGAGTTTACTATGTTTAATTGGGCAGAGGCATGTAACACGACATTATATGTTCAAAACAAGAGTCCTCACATGATATTGGGGGACAATACTTTGGTGGAGGAATTGTCATGAGTGAAGCGAGGGATAAGAAATTTGAGGATATTTTGTTATCTAGTATACATATACATTCCTGTGGAGAAGAGAATGAAGTTGGATACTTCAGGACAAAAGGGTATACTTTTGGGATACAATGAATCTTTTAAGGATTAGATTATCTTCATACCAACGTAAAGGAATATATTTATGAGCATAAATGTCAAGTTCGAGGGGAACTTGGTATCTAGGAGATCTCATAAGTCTTTAGCAATCACAAAGGACGAGGGGCAGTAGGCTTCAAATTATGAGTAGAACATAGAAACTCAGACCTTGTGTGGAGAGGATGATTTATCCCCTTTCAGTTATGTCAAGAGGCCCATGTGTATATTATATACATTGACGGATGTTGGTGATTCTTCTAGGAGTGAAGTCAGAGATAAAAGGCCTCCGAGAAAGTTTTCAAACTATATGGATCTTATGAGTAATATCATTATTTCTGATCCTTCAAGTTTTGAGAAAGAAACTGATCAACAGGTTTAGTGGGACGAGATGCCATCGTAGAGGAGAACACCGCTATTATGAGGGATGATGTTTGGGATATACTGTTGAGACTAGAGGGGATGTAAATTGTGAGTTCCATGAGGCTCTAAAATATCAAACATGTTGCAAATAGTAGCATCGAGAAGTTCAAAGAGAGGTATATGGTGAGAGAGTTCTCCCAGAATAAGGGAGCTTACTACGAGAAGAAATTTTCTCCATTCACCAGGTATGTTTCTATTCAAGTTGTTATTTCTATTTCTTTAGTTATGAGGTCGAGGATTCATAGGATTTATGTAAAAATAGATTTTCTAAACGATATTATTGAGGAATAAATTTATATAAAGAAACCTTATTGATTTGAGGTACATGGGAGGGAGTCTCGTGTGTGTAGGCTTATGAAATCCTTGTATAGACACAAATAAGAACCTAGGGAATTATATTCTAGGATTGATATATATGTGTAGAGTATGGTATTTACAAAGAGTGAGGTTGATCCTAACCTATACCTCATACTTATTGGGGTGGATCAACTCATATTGGTTCTGTACGTGGATGACTTTTTTCTCACAAGAGCAAAGGAGCTTATTGTAGGGTGAAAATAAATTTTATCTACTAATTTCAAGATGAAGGACATTAGCTTGATGCATTATTTCTTGGGGTTAGAGGTATGGTAGGTACCGGGAGAGATATTCTTTGGTCAAGGGAAGTATGCAGTGGAGATATTGAGGAGATTTTAGGATGGACTATAAATCAATGACTACAACTATGGTTACCAATTTGAAGAAGGCTATCACTTCAGATTCAGAGTTGGTGGATCTAAGCATATAAAGGTAGTCGATAGGGCCCTTCATGTATTTGTTCAGCACGAGGATAGATATATGTTTTTTTGTTAACACCTTGATTCAATTCATGGTGGAGCCAAGGAAGACGCTTTATATAGCAATGAGGCATGTGCTTAGGTACTTGAGAGATACAATGGAGTATCGATTGAGGTGTATCAGAGGTGATGATATGGAGTTGTGGGGATATACAAAGTTAGATTGGGAAGGGAATGGAGTATAAAAGAAGATCACCTTGGGGTACTGCTTCAACTTGGGATTAGTAGTGATTGTATGGTTCAATAAGAAGCAGAATTTTGTAGAACTTAGTTCAACAGAGGTAGAGTATAAAACAAGCATGGATATCTATGAAGCCATTTGGATTTATAAGTTTCTTACAGGTTTATTTGGTCATGAGTTGGAGCCTGTAGGGACACACTATAATAAGAAGAGTTGAATAAAACTCTATGAGAAGATAATATTCCATGATAGGTTGAAACATATTGATATCATATATCACATAATCCAATATAGGATCCATAATGGAGCACTAATTCTTTAGTATATTTCCATAGATGTGTAGGTTGCATATATTTTGTCCAAACCCTTGGTTAAAGGGAATTTTGTGTTCTTCAGAGACAAACTTGGAGTGGTGCATAATATATTCCCCACTAATAGAGAGTTTTGATGATTTTCCCATTGAACATGTATTTCGAGAAAGGTCTAAGTGTCTAGACATGTGGTAGTCATCCAAATCCTTCTACCTTGAAACTTTACTTTAATTAACAAAATTATTAAAGTGATTTTATAAATTATTTGAGTTGATTTAAAGAAATTCTTTAATTAGCATTATTGAACTAAATATTAGCCATTCATCTCAAGTGAGGTTAGAGGTAAATAGTCTCACTAGTCAATCACTTTTGAGATTAGGGTTAGGTCATAACTCAATATTATAAAAGAAAGGCTAGGGTGAAAGAGAAGACACTTGATAGAGTGATTGAATGATATTGATTAGAAATGGAGAGAGTTGGATAACGAAGGACTGTGATTCAAGGGGATTTTGGAGAGGTGAAGGACTTCCATCTAGAGATCTAGGCCAAAACAAGAGAGAGAGAAAGTGTGCAGCAGAAGGATCGGTCACGACGGATAGTGAAGGTATTTTGGTATAGGTAGTGTAGTTATCGTATGTTTTAGTGTATAAGTCACATGGATAGCATGAGTATTATGTTATAGGTTGCACAGTTAGTGGAGGTATGAATGTAGAAGTCGCATTGTAGCCATATGGGATTGTACAATACTTTCAACAACATATAATCCTGATAGGTTTTTATGTACTTAGTCTCTTTTATAATTGGGTCATTTTCTTAGTAAGGGATCCCTTGTAAGATTTGAAGTTTTTTGAATGATAATCTCAATTGATGGGCATAATATCTTTGTGTACTGTGGTTGAGATTTTGGTTTCCATTATTTATTATGCTATTTTTATTTGACTTGAATATTCCAATGGTGTATTCAATTTTGTGAGGTACCAAATTGAATTAAAATAAGGGAATGACTAGATGAAATTATACCTAGGTGTGGGAGTAAGGATATCAACAACACTCCAAAGGATTTTTCTTTCCAAAGACTAATTTAAAAGGTAGATGTTTTTTTCCCCCATTTTCTTTAGCTTGGCTATCATCGTCCATTTCACAATAGGTATACCATATGAAGTAGGAATGCCTCACCATAAGAATTTAAATCCTCTTTTGTGAATTTTTGTTAGAATTATTTTAGTGCCTATAGCAATGGATGTCCAATACACAAGGATACTTAGAAGAAATTATTTGAGAAGAATCAACCCTCCCCCTCTAGAAAGCCACATGTTTACCCACAAAAAATTAGCTTGAGCTTTAATTTTATTGTAGAGCCACAACCAGTCATCAAAACCATAGGCATTTGGATTGAAAATAAATCCTAAATATTGTAAAACTTCATTTATATGTTTCATAGGTAAAGTAAGAGATCCTTCCAAAAGGGGAGTTAGATCCTCTTGGGAAAAATAATAGTGAATATAGGATTTTTTCCAGTTAATTTCCATTCCAGTGGCCCAACAAAAGAGCTCCAAAATGTTTCTGAGACACTCAAATTCTCACATCAAACCTACACCAAATAGGAGGACACCATCAGCAAAAACAAGATGTGAGAGAACTTCAGTAGAGGAAATCATGAGGCATTTTAGTTATCCTTGTCTCTTGGCATGACACATTACTTTACTGATAACTTTTGAAATCATAATAAAGAATAAATGGGATAAGGGGAATCCCTTCCTGAGCCCCCGAGAGGCTCCAATTGTTTCTGAGGGGGAGCCCCTAATCAAGACTACAAAGTAAGTGGATTAGACACATCCAAGAATCTAGTTGACAATATCAAGGTTCATACTGAATTGGACTAACAATGGTCTTAGGAAAGTCCAACTTAATATTTCTTAATCCTTGGACAAGTCCCTTTTGAGAAAAAGAGAAGGGATCTTAGACGTGTGTATAGAATGGAAATATTATTCTGCGCATGCTACTATGTCATGAATTTTCCTCTTAAAGAGGAAGAAAAAATCCTCCTAGGAGATGATTTCAGAAAGAATAGGTTTAATCCTTTTCGCTAACATTTTGGAAATCAATTTGTATACTACATTGCAATAACAGATAGGATGGAAGTCCTAAAAGGATTCTACTTCTATTTTCTTGGGGATAAGCACTAAGAAAGTAGAATTTAGATCTCTTTATACATTACCACTCTAGTTATATTATCGAACCACCAACTTCAGAGATCCATCTAGGTGAGGGATTTTTCCCCAATTCATGGAAAATATGGTTTCTTCAAGCACGACTTCGGATATCTCCGCATCAAAGGAAGCATTGATATCTTCATTGATATCCTTTGGAAAGAGTCTGAGGGCCTCAAGTATTTCCACAATGAGGCATCCAAGAGAATCTTTGAATATGGAACTAAAATGTCTCCTCTATACCTCTTCTTTTTCATCAATTCAAGGTTTTTTCGGTAGTTGGTGAAGTTATGAAAGATCTTGGTATTGGTATTGCCTTCTGCTAGCCAAAACACATAGTTTTTTAACCTCGATGTTACTTCCTCTAATTCCTCTTTAGACAAAATATGTTGTCCAAGGGCTAGCAAAGTCTTCAAGGAGGAAGCCTCATCATCAGAAAATGTACCAAACATATTAGAATTGAAAATGAATTTGAGTTTAAAGTCAATCTCCTTGGTCATTGCTTGGGAGCATTGGTTGAATTTTAGAACCTACTCTTTCGTCGCCTTTTTTACTTTTAGAGTATTCTCATGGAACTATTGCATGTAAGACACGAGGGATTTATTATTGATGTGAATCCATATATAAAGGATTAGGTTTCTATAACCCTCCTATAACCATATGTGGTTGAATTTAAAACATGATCACAATTTTCGTTTAATAAGTTCCAACTTCAATAGAATGGGGAGGCGATGTAAGCTTCATCTGATTCCAATCCAGGATTTGATGCACCATGGTCCATCCAACATATATTTGAAAATCAATAATTTTTGTATCCTTTTATATGTTACTTCCTTACCTTTCAATCCATTCCTCCATGTCATCATTATATTAGGAGGATAAATATTCATTAGGTTATTAACTTCCAGGATGTGAGAGTAAAAAACTTCCACGGGGTCCTTGCGAGGATGAAACCCCCAAAATTATTTGAGGGAAAAAATGAAGTTGAGGTCACCTCCTATGATGATATATTCACCTAAGAGGATTCCAAAAGATGATGTCTCTTCCCAAAAGGGATTTCTGTCAACATAGGGTATTTAGAGATTGATATCCAAAAAAAAAAGAACCTAATTATTGGGCTTCTAGTTCCATAAAAATTATTGAATTCAACATCGAGGAAGAGAGGATATAGCATTTTTGAGGCAAAATTTGATCCCCATAGTGTCCATTAGAGTCTAGAGAGTAGAAGGACTAGTCCTACATCGATTGAGAAATAACACCCACAACCTTGGAGCCATCACACGTGGTTTCTTGAATCAAAATTACATCCATATTGTTGGACATAAACAATCACTTGAGGGATATAATTTTCGAGGCACCCGTAACCCCATGAGCATTAAATGATAAGAGGATCATGGTTTCACGTTAGAGAAGGCATTCTCAACTTTAAGGGCCTCAATTGGTTGTTTTCTACTCCAAGTATCTTTTTTTTCTTGAACTTGAGCCAGAGAGAGATGTGAGGTACTTCTTGATTAGGAACCAAACACCTTGTCTAAGGCTATACCTCCACTGATAACATCATACTATTTTAATTATTTGGAAATATTAGCAGAGGTAACCAGAGAAGAAGGGTGGGTTTGTATGGCTATTAGGTGTAGAATATTCTAATACCTTAAAATTATCCAATGAAACCTTTCCATGAACAATGAATGTACCTCCAAGAGAGTGTTTAGGGAGAGGGGAAGGGTCAATAGCACACAAAAATTCCTCAAGAAAAATATCATTTTACTAAAATCATTGTGGTCCAACTACATTGACAGGTGCGTAAACAACCTCATATCATCACAGTCTAGCTATGTGTTACAGTGTGACTACTCTTGATGATCGTCACACTCCATTTGTATCCTGAGGTGTGACGACTCCCTAATATATTTCCATATGGTGTTTTTTACTTTTTTGAAAGGATTAAAGGATATTTTGATATATTTTATGCATAATACGTGAACAAGTAAAATCACGTGGGAGAATAAATTAAAAAAAAAATTATGGAGTAAAAGGATTAAAGTAAAGTCATGTGGGTGGATGTTTTGTTAAAGATTTTTTCTTTTTATTAAAAGGGTGAATTTTATTTTTTCATAAAAAGTGAGGGTGGTAAAAAAAAATATTMTTTAATCAAACCTTTTATTAAAATTTTTGGGTTAATACTATTAATCCTCCAGATTTAAAAGTCTTTGGTTATTATAAGAAGTGATTTTGGTATTAGGAGTATTTTGTGATAATGGATTAGATGCAGATTTCGAAGTTTGAAGTTAAAAAGTTTAGCGGTAAAAGCAACTTTGAACTCTGGAAGCTTAAGATGCGGGATTTACTGGTGCAACTAGGGTTGCAAAAAGCATTGGCAGGCAAGTCAAAGAAACCAACAACCATGATGATTGTGGAATGGAAATATCTGGATGCAAAATATCTTAGTACCATTTGTTTATGTATGACGGATGATGTTCTGTTTAATATCATAGAAGAGGATACAACATCAAGCTTATGGAGAAATTTGGAAATTCTATATATGATGAAGTCCTTGATGAGCAGAATCTACTTGAAGAGATAGTTGTATAGTCTTTGGATGAAAGAAGGTACAAAAGTTGTTGACCATTTAAATACTTTCAAAACCATTATAGTTCAATTGACTAGTATGGAAGTTAAATTCAAAGATCAAGATAAGGCTATTACACTATTGTGTTCGTTGTCTAAGTCTTTGGATAATCTAGTCACCTCTATTAGATTTATCTTAGCAGATGTTTTAGATTTTTACACTGTTGTGGGAACTTTGTTGGCTGAGGAGATGAGGAGAAAATGTAGTCAAGAAACCTCAACTTCAGAGGTGATGTTGATAAGAGGTCGATCTAAAGAGAAGAATGAGAGAAGTTTTTCTCAATCTAAGTCAATACATAGAAAGGGTAAAGCAAAATGCTGGTATTGTGGAAAAACATGACATCTCAAGAAATATTGTTGGAAAAGAAAGGAATCTTAGGAAAACTCTACGAAGGAAGCAAATTTGGCTGTAACAAATTCGGGTATGACTGATCATTTTTTATCCATTTCTAGTAATTTACAATATCAAGAAGAATTCTAGTTAGATTCAGGTTCCTCCCACCACATGTGCTCACATATAAATTGGTTCATTTCCTACCAATCTATTTATGAGGGTGTAGTGTTTATGGGAAATGGTATTACCTATAAAACTATTGGGTTTGGTAGTATTAGAATCAAGATGTTCGATGGTATTGCTAGGGAATTAACGGATTTTAGATATGTACCTGAGCTTAAATAAAATTTTATTTCATTGGGAGTGTTGGATTCTTGTGGATATAAGTATACAGGTCAAGGTGGAGCACTCACATTGTCGAAAGGTAGTTTAGTAGTGATGAAGGAAACAAAGGTTTACAACCTTTATAAGATGGAAGAGAGTACTGAAGTAGCATCTGAAGTGACAAATGTATCTTCTTGTTTATGGAAGAAGCATCAAGTTCATAAGAGAAATAAATAATTGCAGGTACTGGTAAGCGATAAATCATCTCCAGACTTAAAATCTTTGTTTATGAATTCCTGCATGTGTTATATCTCTGCAAGTTATGATGGTGGTATATAGGGATGTTGTGTGTGGGATTCTAATTCTCACAAGGTCATCATTGACAGAGATATAGTATGTACGGAACAACCAAAAGGGTTTATTCAATATCACAATGGTAAATTTGTTTGCATGCTAGATAATTCATTGTATGGCCTATTGGTACCTAGGAAAATATACAAGAGGTTTGAATCCTTCATAGTGATTCAAAATTTTTCAAAGGGTAGCAATGACTATACAATTTATAGTACATTCACAGTCTTGATGTTATTTTCTAATGATATGCTCGATGCAAGCCGAAGCATGGATAAAATCAGTAGGAAAATGACTCAGGTGGACAGGACAATTCAGATGAGGGATCAAAGAGCAGGAAAACAAATTATGGACATGGAAGTATACAAATATGGTAATGGTAAGATTTTGTTGGATTCAATATGAACATTTTCAAACCAGTTTCTATCCCACCTGCTTTCCATTATATGTTTTCTACAAGCATAGGGCTTGTCTATAAAGAAGAAAAGGTTATGTCTCGTGTAAGTTAAATAGGAGGTATGTTGTATGTGATGAAATGGTTAAGATCGTGTKTTTCACATGCTAATGTTGTTGTAAGATACGTGACAAATTTAGGTGTTGCAATGAAATGGGTGCTTCAACATTTGAGAAGCACAAATGTCACCTATAATGGTTACACTGAGATGGTTTGTGATAATTGTAATGTATATTGTAATATAGGTGTCTTGGATAGAAGGAGATCTATCACYAAATATGTATCAAAAAATAGTTGTGGAAAACATTTTGGAGCTGGAGTGATCCCTCAGGATATTCAAACTCGTGCAACTCACACAGGCAAGATCATGAAACCAGTTTTATTAGAGAATTTTTCGTGTTTCTTGGATTCTCTTGGCTTGCAGAAAAGGTGATGAACAAAAGGAAGGAGCAAGGTATCATGTTAATTGTTGTAAAGGTGGATATTGTTGGGATTTGGTGACAATGAATTCCTCCAAGGATGGATTTGTATCCTATTATTCTGCGTTGGTTACAACCAAATAGACATACATAGAATATAGATAGGGATTGCATTTAATAATCAGTTTCTTGTAAATGTATATAAATACATGTAACCCAGTAGAGGCAAGTGAGAGAGATAGAGTGAAAACTTACTAGTCTTTTGTAATCTCCATGATCTAAATAATAATACAACCGATGCCTATGCTTGGTGGACATAGCCCAAAGTTTGGGTGATTCACGTGAAATCCTTGTGTTCCTTATCTTTGTGAATTGTGTTTTCCTCATTTTCAATTCTAACAATAGCTATTAAAAACTTGCATTCCTCCTTAAATGGTTTATGATATAGGCAAGCACTAAATATTTTGGTGGACCATTCAACCATGGAATTGATAACGTAACTAAGTGGAGAAGATATTCTTCCTGGACTTCAAATTATCATTTGTTATTTTATTTTATTTCTTTTGATTAGAGATTTTTATAACATTTTTTTTTCTAAGCCTCGACTTGGATTTATGATTTGTTATTTTATTTGATTGATTTTGTGATTTTTTATTCTATTTAATTGATTTTAATTGGGGGATTTTTTTATAATATTTTTTTTGTAATTTAAATTTTTTTCTAAGAACGTCTATTTATAAGAAGATATTTTTCCTATACTCTAAATTATAAATTTTCATTTTACTTGATTTGTGTTGATTAGGGTTTTTTATAACATTTTTCCTCTAATTTAAATATTTTTTCTAGAGCAGTGTGTTTAGTAGATATTTGCTTGAATTCTATTTTTCTCTATAACTCGTCTTCGTCTCCTTTTCACTGTGATTTTGTGTCATCTTATATCATCATTTTGTGTTTAGTAGATATTTTCTTCAATTCTATTTTTCTCTATAACTCATCTCCTTTTCACTGTGATTTCTTGTCATGCCATATCATCCTTTTTATCTGGAAGTATAGGTTTCCATTCTATTGGAGAGTTGTCCTTCCATAAAACTCTTCATTAATATCAATTAATTAAATTATGTATATGTTTTACAGGTGATATTTTCATATTTGATGCAGGAGCATCCCTCACATCAAATAAAGCCAGCGCGGAAGCGGAAGACAGCTGGACAAGCCAACACAAATTTTGAAAACACTTTGGAAATTGTTGCGCAAATCTTAAATGAGCCATTAAGAGGAGGCGCACTTGTATATTGTATTTGGACCTTGAGCCTTTAAGCTCTCATCCTTGGTAGTTAGTTGGCATTTAATATAGTTAATGCTAGTAGATAGGAATTTAATTTTAGATTTGATAGCTTTAGAGCGCAAGAGGGAAATGGGATATAGACACCCTCATTGTACATTGTAACATTATTCTAGAGAATCCAGGAAGAGCAGAAGAGCATGCAGAGAATTGTATGAAGAACACCCATATATAGACATTTGAATTAATAGAAGAAAGCTTTGATTCAAACTCATGGTTTGTGTTGTTTTCTCTGTGTATTGATGTTATGCTCATGAATGTTTGCTTCCTGTCATACATTTGCTTTTATATGCTATGTATGCGATTTCATGGTGGAATTGAAGTCTGAAAGGAAGAGTAAATGAGTTTCAATTGTTTCTCTAATTGAGCTAGAAGATTCCTGCAAGGAGTGCAGTTGAATTGTCTGCAAGGAGTGCGTTGATAGAAGGGTTCAACTCGAGAAATATTTTGTTCTCATTTATTCGAAGGTGCAGTTAAGCACAGTGCCGTGCAAGGAGTGCACAGGCCAAGGGAAAGACTCAAGGTTGCAAACCTGAGTAAGGAACTGAAAGACTACTGCTGCAGGAGTGTGCAGGGTTGAGAGATTTCAGCACTTAGAAGAGGTTGAAGGATTTTCCGCAAGGAGTGCGTGCAAGAAGTTTCCAAAAGGATTGAAGTTGTGGAAAAGCTCAGGAGGAGTAGGCCTTTGAATTTACTGAAGGATAAGCACAGGGAAGTTGCTATTGAAAGTTTGAGGGAAGCGTCACAGGTTGGCGAGCAAGTGAATGAGTCTCATGGAGAGACCCTTCATCATTTTGTGGATTTCACAAGGAAGAACGGATGGTCGGAATCCTCTAAGGATATTTCGCGAAGTTCCAAGGGCCGTTAGATCTTGCGGAGGTGTAGGGAAGTTATTAGCATAGGCGTGGGAAGTATTCAAGCTCAGGAGGGGCAGAGTCGTTGATCCGGGCCATAGGAGCCGTCGGATCTACACGTGACATTGTGTATCAAGGATTCTCTAGTCGAAGCTCCAACGTATTGCCACAGGAATCGTGATACGCGATATCTCGATAGATTAGAACCGTCCATCAGTGGGACGCGTGTCAAAAGATTCAAAGGAGTCGGGAAACGGAGCATCGGAGATTTCAGAGGTAGGAAACTCTTGTAGTCTGGAATCCCGATACACGATATCCCGACGGGAAAAGGACAGTGGGACCACAAGAGTTAGTGGAAGATAGGTGGCATACCATATCGAGGATTGGGAAAAGGAAAGTCTCGAATCCATTGACATCAGGATTCGTGATCCTGCGAATCCCGAAAATCTCGATAGAAATGACGGGAGGCGGAAGAGTCAATTCGCATGTGTACATAGGAGGTTCGTTGCATCGGGTATCGGGAGTCGACAAATCATAGTGCTCGATATCATGAGTAGCAATATCCAGATAAGGGAAATCCAGACAAAGCAGAAGTCCCGATAGATACGAGAAAAAGTCAACGTTGATTGACCATCGGGTCTCGGGGATTTGAGAGCCCTACGAATGACCTTTGAACTTGCGAATCTATGAGTTTTGATTCCCCGATAAGTAAAGAGAGGGTAATCATGTGAAGAGATCTGCGGGTGTAGATTTCCTGATAGGGAAATAGAAGAACATTTAAGTTCTTTGGGCTGCGAGGAAAGAGAAGATCCTGTGTGAGCGGGCGTGCTTGCGGCTGCGACTGCGTCAGGTGTGGTATCAGAGCTCAGAAAGACTCTTTGCTTTCAGTAGCAGAGAAGAGAATTCACCATGCTGCCAAGAAGGGAAAGACAGTCACTTGATCCAGAGGACAGGGAGGTGAGAAGAAGAGGAAGGCAAGTAGAAAATCCATAAATGGAGAGACAGATGCATGATCTCTGAGCTAGACTCGAAGATATGGAGACAGTGCAAAGACGCATAGTTGGTGCAGGGAATCTTAGTGATTCTGAAGACGATATAGAAGCTAGACATGAAGAAGAGGTCATAGCAGAGGATGCCACAAGTGAGCGCTTAATCAAAGCCATTGCAAGGATGGGTGCGAAGACACATACTTTGACTATGAAGATGTCGAAGAGGATAAGAAGGTTAAGCATGTTGTTACACACTTGAAGGGACATGCAGCATTGTGGTGGGATGAGCTACAAGCTGACAGACACTGTAAAGGCAAGCATAAGAGAAAGAGCTAGGATAGAATGATTGCAAATATGAAGGTAAAGTTCATCCCTAGAGATTATTAAATCACTCTATTCAGAAGGATGTAGAACCTGAAATAGAAACTGATGACAGTGAAAGAACACACTGAGGAATTCTATCGACTGAACATCAGGGCAGGTCATCGGGAGAGCGATGATGAGAAAGTTGCCAGATATCTGAATGGTCTGAGATACAACATTCAGGATGAATTGAGCATGGTAACCATCCGAATGGTAGAGGATGCTTATCAGATGGCTTTGAAAGCAGAAGAGAAGCTAAGTCGTAAGCAAGGTCAGCGAGGGCGAGGCAGAAGTCATCCCAGAGGCAAAGCAGTTGCCCAGGACAAATACCAGAATTTGAAGGAGGAATGGAAGAAACCTCAGGGTAAAGTTGAGAGAGGTGGAACCTCACAGAGAGGACCACATATTGAACAGAGAGGACAGCATACAGAGCAGAGCAGAGGATATGCTGATGACAATACTTTTCCTTGTACCAGAGGCAGAGGAAGAGGAAGAGGTGGAGTAATCACATGCTTCACATGTGGGAAGAATGGGCACAAGTCTTACGAGTGTCCAGAGAAAAAGAAGGAAATCGGAGAAGCTCACATCACCGAAGCATAGAAGTGGGATGTTGAGGCTGAGGACACAGAAGGCGGAAGGTCACTGATGATGCGTAAAGTTCTCTTAACACCCGGGAAGGAGGTGGAGGACTTAACTCAAAGGACCATACTTTTTAGAACAACTTGCAAGAAAAAGGATAGGGTATGCAAGGTTATCATGGACAGCGGTAGCATAGATAATCTCGTTTCAACCGATATGGTGAAAAATCTAGAGCTGAAGACAACTGATCACCCGAATCCATACAAGGTTTCATGTCTACAGAAGGGACATTAGGTATGTGTCACTAAATAGTGTTTAGTTGAATTCAAGATAAGAGGGTATAATGATAAAGTACTCTGTGATGTCATTCCTATGGATGTATGTCATCTATTACTGGGTAGGCCATGGCAATATGACAGAAATGTGATTCATGATGAGAGAATGAACACATATACCTTGGAGAAGAATGGGGGGACACATAGGTTGCTTTCGATAAAGGATAAGGAGGTGAAGTGGGAAGTAAGAAACATAATACTTCTCATGAGTGGGAAAGAACTTCTTACAGAGGTTAAGAAGAAACAAGATCCACAATTCTTTGTGGTCAGGAAACTGAGGGTTGTTCTGACTAGCACAAGAGTGGATGATTTACCAGATGAAGTTCAGGAACTACTGGAAGAGGTCGCTGACATCATAGTGGATGAATTACCTCGTTCATTGCCACTGATGAGGAGTGTGAGTCATCACATAGACCTCATACCAGAAGCTAGTTTGCTGAATAAATCCGCGTACAGGTTGATGCCGCAAGAGAATGAGGAAGTTAAGAGGCAAGTCCAGGAGCTATTGGACAAAGGTTTGGTCAGGGAAAGATTGATTTTGTGTGTTGTCCCAATAGTACTCAGCCTAAAGAAAGACGAAGGTTGGAGAATGTGTATTGACTCGAGGGTGATCAACAAGAGAACCATCAGGTACAGGTTCCCATTGCCAAGAATGGATGATCTGATGGACTGCTTGAGTGGGGAAAAGTATTTTTCAAAGATTGATNACCTCGTTCATTGCCACTGATGAGGAGTGTGAGTCATCACATAGACCTCATACCAGAAGCTAGTTTGCTGAATAAATCCGTGTACAGGTTGATGCCGGAAGAGAATGAGGAAGTTAAGAGGCAAGTCCAGGAGCTATTGGACAAAGGTTTGGTCAGGGAAAGATTGATTTTGTGTGTTGTCCCAATAGTACTCAGCCTAAAGAAAGACGAAGGTTGGAGAATGTGTATTGACTCGAGGGTGATCAACAAGATAACCATCAGGTACAGGTTCCCATTGCCAAGAATGGATGATCTGATGGACTGCTTGAGTGGGGAAAAGTATTTTTCAAAGATTGATTTGAAAAGCGGATACTACCAGATTCGCATGAGAGAAGGCGATGAATGGAAGATAGCCTTCAAAACCAACGAAGGTTTGTATGAATGGCTTGTTATGCTATTTGTCTTGACGAATGTGCCGAGTAAATTCATGAGGCTGATGAACGAAGTGTTGAAAGAGTTCATCATAAAATTTGTCATCGTATATCTGGATGATATATTGATTTTCAGTAAGACCGTGGCAGAACACTTTAAGCATTTGGCTACAGTGATGCGGAAATTACAGCAGGAGAAGCTGTTGATTAACATGAATAAGTCCTCATTTATGAAGACATAACTCATTTATTTGGGATTTGTTATTTCAGCAAATGAGTTGAGGATGGATCCGGATAAGGTAGAAGTGATAAAAAATTGGCCATCACCGAGAAATATCTTTGAGGTGAGAAGTTTTCATGGTTTGGCTAGTTTCTACTGAAAATTCATCAGGAATTTCAGTGGAATTAGCACAACAATGATGGATACAGTGAAGAAATGGCATAAATCTTTTTACTGGACGGTTGAGGCTGAAAAGAGTTTCAATCTGTTGAAATGGAAGATCACGGAACAACCGGTTTTGGTGTTGCCGATTTTCCAGAAAACATTTCAGGTGAAATGCGATGCAAGCGGATTTGGAATAGGGGTGGTCTTGAGTCAAGAAGATAGACCGGTTGCATATTTCAGTGATAAGATGGATGAGGAAAAACTGAAATACTCCACGTATGACAAGGAATTCTACGCTATCATACAGGCATTGAAGAAGTGGAGGCATTACTTGATTCCAAAAGAATTTGTTTTGTATAGTGATAATCATGCATTACAGTTTGTGACTCAACAAGAGAAGTTGAATCATAAACATGCCAAATGGGTTGAGTATATGCATAATTTCACATTTGTTATCAAACATATTTCGGGTACTGCTAACAAATTTGTTGATGCTTTGAGCAGGAAGTGTTTGCTGTTGCAGAAGTTCCGAGTCAAAACATTGGGTTTTGAGGATCTCAAAAACATGTATGCAGGCGATCTAGATTTTTCGGAAGCATATGAAGCAGCTGAGAATCCAGTTCTCAGAGATAGAAGCCCATGGATAGACTATATGATACAGGAAGGATTGTTGTTCAGAGGCAATCAACTGTGTATTCTGAAATGCTCCATGAGGGAGAACTTATTAAAGGAAAAACACAATGGAGGCTTGACAGGACATTTCGGTCATGACAAAACATTCACGAAATTTAATGAATCATATTTTTGGCTGAGAATGTGAGAGGATGTCAAGAGGTTCATTGACAGATGCATAGTTTGCCAGCGTTCGAAGGGGAGGAAGCAAAATGTGGTTTTTTATCAGCCATTGCCCATACCAGAAAAGTCGTGGGAGGCAATAAGCATGGATGTTGTATTGGGGTTGCCAAGAACACAAAGAGGTTTTGATTCAATCTTTGTGGTAGTGGATAGGTTTTCTAAGATGTCACACTTCATCCCATGCTAGAAGAACAGCGATGCGACGCACATCGCAAATCTATTCTTCAAGGAGGTCATTCGACTTCATGGATTGTCGAAAAGCATAGTTTCGGACAGAGACACGAAATTCATAGGGAATTTTTGGAGGACACTATGGAAGAAGCTAGGAACTAATTTGGCATTCAGTTCAGCTTATCATCCTCAGACAGATGGAAAAATAGAAGTGGTCAACAAAAGTCTGGGAGACTTGCTGAGAAGTTTGGTGACAGAGCACCACAGCAGCTGGGACAGTATATTACCACAGGCAGAGTTTGCATACAATGATTCAGTGAATCAGAGCACAGGCAGAATTCCATTTCAAATTGTATATGGGATGCAACTGAGAGGAGTTTGTAAACTGATAGATTCAGAATAGACTACTACTAGCAGCGCTAGTGCAGAAGAATTCGTTGAGGCGATGAAAGAACTTCATAGCAGGGTGAAGGAGTGATTGCTGAAATCAAATCAGGAGTACAAGTGCAGAGAATATCAGCATCAGAGACAACTTCAGTTTGAAGTTGGTGATCTAGTTCTGTCACATTTGAGGAAACAAAGGTTCCCAAGGGGAACATAAAATAAGCTGAAGATGAAGAAAACCGGACCATGCGAGGTCTTGAGAAAATTCAGAGAAAATTCTTATGAGATCGAATTGTCGGATGGCATCGGGATATCTCCGATATTCAACATCTCAGATTTATACCCATATAGATATGAAGAAGCAAAGACTGGAGATGAGCAGCCAGTGATCTAGTGGATGAAGCAATTTCCAGTTGCAGAAAAGTCGCAGATGGAACACATACTGGACAAGAGAGTGAGTAAAAGGACCAGGCGAAAACAATATTTTGAGTATCTGGTCAAATGGAAGAACCATCCAGTTGAAGATGCCAGATGGGAAACCGATGCAGAGATACAGAAGCATGGATAGACCATGCAGGATCTCATGAACAGGAGCCCATGAAATTTTTCAAGCGAGGGAGTATGATGCAGGAGCATCCCTCACATCAAAGAAAGCCAGCGCAGAAGTGGAAGACAGCTGGACAAGCCAGCACAAATTTTGAAAACACTTTGGAAATTGTTGAGAAAATCTTAAATGATCCATTAAGAGGAGGCGCACTTGTATATTGTATTTGGAACTTGAGCCTTTAAGCTCTCATCCTTGGTAGTTAGTCAGCATTTAATATAGTTAATGTTGGTAGATAGGAATTTAATTATAGATTTGATAGGTTTAGAGCGCAAGAGGGAAATGGGATATAGACACCCTCATTGTACATTGTAACATTATTCTAGAGAATCCAGGAAGAGTAGAAGAGCATGCAGATAATTGTATGAAGAACACCCATGTGCAGACATTTGAATTAATAGAAGAAAGCTTTGATTCAAACTCATGGTTTGTGTTGTTTTCTCTGTGTATTGATGTTATGCTCATGAATGTTTGCTTCCTGTCATACATTTGCTTTTATATGCTGTGTATGCGATTT
>JASDQU010307461.1:126471-141584 GCA_032191745.1 Picea mariana | reverse complement strand
AACATCGCAATGTCGAAATGCATTTCAACATTTGAAATCCCGAAGCCACGATAGGTGGTATGACTGCGGTCATATAGAGGGAGGTCATGTGGACCAAAAGGTCTAGCCCAGGGGACTAGCAGAAGCTGACGTCCTATCGGGATATCGGGGATTCCAAGGACAAAATGTATATGCATTTCGACATTGCGATGTTCGAAACCCCGATGGGAGACAAGGCTGCGGTCTTGTGAGATAGTGGTCATGTGGGACAGGAGTCTAGCCTGGAGGGCTAACGGGAGTTGGAGCACATCGGGATTTTGAAGCCCAAAACCCCGAAGGAAGGATAAGGCTGCGGTCTTATGAATTAGCGGTCACATGGACCAGAGTTTAGCCAGGAGGAGCTAAGGCCGAAAGGAGCGCATCAGCAAGTCGGAGTTCGAGGATTCAAGAGGACAAGAACTCTGGACATCGAGAAAACATACCCACTACCTAAAATCAAACTTTTTCGTTGATTTCTCAATAATGAGAATCCCCGAAAAAGTTTGATTTTAGGTAGTGGGTATGTTACAACTAGGTTGATGGTGTTGATTCTTAGAATATCATTTCCGATTTTTGTTTCATCTTTGGGATAAGGTTGACATCCTAGTTTAGTAGGAAACAACCAACACATGCATTGAGTCCAATAGAGGTATAGTATATAACATCACGTTCAACAAGTTGTGAGGTAGCGTGGATTCACAAGTTGGTGGTTGAGATTGGATATATGGAGTTGTAGTTCACAATTGTGTATTGTGATATTCAAAATTGTATCAAACTCTTTGAGAATCCTATGTTTCATTATTGTTCTAAGCATATTGATGTCTAATATTAGAAACAAGGTACAAAAGGGTGTTGTATCCCTTGATTACATTCCTATAGTGATATAGATTGCTAAAATTATAATGAAACCCTTAGCCAAAGGGAAGTTTGAGATGTCGAGGGAGAAGATAGGCATTAGTGAAATCACTTTCCTCATAAAGAGGGAGTGTTAGCTTTCAAGGTTACTCCAAAAGTATTTACACCATGTTTGGGAGTGATTCATGAGATTTGGGGTACATGGTGTATGATCATCCCCTGGATGGTCTATGATGGATTTTCACATTGGATATTGATTACTTAGTGTTTGCTTCACCTTAGTTGGAGGCTTGCATGAATTTCTTCCTTGGAGAATCAAATATATTTAGACAACTTGATGACATTCTACATGCTAGCCAAATGGAGGGGGTTGCTTGCTTAGAGAACACCCTACATTGGAGGAGTAGTGTTTGAAATTTTGGAGGAGGACATTGAGACTTAAACAATATGGGGTAGATTGGATGCTTTCATGGAGTCATGGATTTGAATTGGAGATGCATGGGATGCGACAATATTCATGTAAGGGGAGTGGACCCAAAGGAATACATAGCTTATGAGGATCATTGGAGTCATTGAAGGCTTAGAGGAGGAGCATTAGACACATCTCATGTAGCATCCATGCATTAGATCCTTTCTTGCATATGAAATCACCTTGGAGCTCGACATGTGTACACTTAGAGTGTGGTGATTCACATGTGTAAGCCCAGATTTGTAGGTTTCTTGTAAGGGTTTAGGCTCACATATGTTTTGTTTTCCTTCCTTACCTATCATATATATATATAGGAGGGAGAGAGTCAGTTCATAATTCATGATCACTTCTTATATTGTGTTAGAGATGCTAGGAAAAGAGCACAATACTGTAACACCCTGTTTCCCCCAGCTTGTAAATATGACTAGACTGGCCAAGAACTATGGTGAACTCATAAATGTGAATATGTGATGTAAACAGACCTTGAGGAAAATGTCAATGAATGTGAAATACATTTAGAACTTATTGCAGGACTGCTGAGAGGGGATGTGCAGGAAAAGAGACCACGATGGCGGTGGAAGGCACCTGAAAAGGTGGCGTTAACTTCCACCGAGAATTTATTACCGTATTTGGACTCCACTGGCCCGGAGAACCAAAAGTGGCTCGCTGGCCCAGAACTAAATGTTCCGCAGGCTGGTAGGTTGATGGCTTAATGAGGGATGGGAAGGTAAGCCGCCCATCCGTAGAGCTGTGATGTAGGAGCATCGCCATCACATCAAGTAAGCCAGCGCGGAAGCGGAAGACAGTTGGACAAGCCAGCACAAATTTTGAAAATGCTTTGAAATTGTTGCACAAACCTTAAATGAGTCATTTAAGATGAGGCGCACTTGTATATTGTAAATGGACCTTGAGCGGATAGCTCTCGTCCTTAAGTAGATAGAAGGCATTTAATATAGTTAATGCAAGTAGATAGAAATTTAATTTTAGATTTGATAGCTTTAGAGCGCAAAAGGGAAACGGGATATAGACACCCTCATTGTACATTGTAACATTATTCTAGAGAATCCAGGAAGAGTGGAAGAGCATGCAGAGAATTGTATGAAGAACACCCATGTACAGACATTTGAATTAATAGAAGAAAGCTTTGATTCAAACTCATGGTTTGTGTTGTTTTCTCTGTGTATTGATGTTATGCTCATGAATGTTTGCTTCCTGTCATACATTTGCTTTTATATGCTATGTATGCGATTTTATGGTGGAATTGAAGTCTGAAAGGAAGAGTGAATGAGTTTCAATTGTTTCTCTAATTGAGCCAGAAGATTCCTGCAAGGAGTGCAGTCGAATTGTCCGCAAGGAGTGTTGACAGAGGGGTTCAACTAGAGAAAGCTTTTGTTCTCATTTCCTCGAAGGTGCAGTTAGGCATAGTGCCGTGAAAGGAGTGCACAGGCCAAGGGAAATCCTCAGGGTTGCGAACTTGAGTAAGGAACTAAAAGACTGCTGCTGCAGGGGTGTGCAGGATCGAGAGATTTCAACACTTAGAAGAGGTTGAAGGATTGCCGCAAGGAGTGCGTGCAAGAAGTTTCCAAAAAGATTGAAGTTGTGGAAAAGCTCAGGAGGAGTAGGTCTTCGAATTCACTGAAGGATAAGTGCAGGGAAGCTGCTATTGAAAGTCTGAGGGAAGCGTCACAGGTTGGCGAGCAAGTGAACGAGTCTCGTGGAGAGACCCTTCGTCATTTTTTGGATTGCATAAGGAAGAACAAACGGTCGGAATCCTCTGAGGAGATTTTGCGAAGTTCCGAGGGCCGTTAGATCTTGCGGAGGTGCAGGGAAGTTATCAGCACAGGCGTGGGAAGTATTCAAGCTCAGGAGGGGCAGAGCCGTTGATCCGGGACATAGGAGCCGTCGGATCTACACGTGACATCATGTATCGGGGATTCGCTAGTCGAAGCTCCAAATTTGTGCAACGAGAATTGCGATATCGCGATTTGTGATATCCCGACGAGCCCAGAACCGTCCTTTGGTGAGGACGCGTGTCAGGAGATCCAAGGAAGGTGGGGTTTAGAGAATCGGGGTTTTCAAAGACAGAGTATTCTTGCAGCTCGGAGTCGCGAAACGCGATATTTCGATGGGAGAGTTGTGTGGGCCATAACAGGAGTTAGTGGAGGACAGGTGGCACAGTATCGGAGATCGGGGAGAGGAAAGTCCCGAATCCATTTCCGTCAGGATTCACGATCCCGCGAATCTCGGAATCTCGATAGAAGCGACGGGAGGTGGAAGAGTCATTTCACACGTGTGTGTCGGAGTTTCGGCGTGTCGGGTATCGGAGGTTGGTAAGGTAAATGGTTTTATATCGCGAGTTGCGAGATCGCGATAGAGCAAAATTCATGACAGGGTAAAGAGAAGAGTCAACGTTGACCAGGTATCGGGTTTTGTGGATTCGTAACCCAAAAGGTCGACTGCGAACTCGTGAGTTCCGATTCCCCAATAAGTCAAGGAAGGGGGATCTGTGAAGAGAACTGTGGGTGCAGATTTTCCTATAGGGAAATAGAAGAACTTTGACGTTCTTCGGGCCAAGAAGAAGAAGATCATGCGAGTGCGCGTGGACCTTCCGACCTGCGGGTGGTGAAGGGGGCCGCATTTCCATCAAGTGGTATCAGAGCGGGAATATTTCTTTGCTTCTGTAGCAGAGAAGAGAATTCACCATGCCGCCAAGGAGAGAAATACAGTCACCTGATCCAGAGGACAGGGAGGTGAGAAGAAGAGGCAGGCAAGTAGCAAATCCAGAAATGGAGAGGCAGATGCGTGATCTCCGAGAAAGACTCGAAGATATGGAGACAGCGCAAAGACGCACAGCCAATGCAGGGGATCTCAGCGATTCCGAAAGTGAGATTGAGGTTGAACGAGAGGAGGAAGTTGCAGCTGAAGATGCATCAACCGAGCATTTAATCAAATCCATTTCCAGGATGGGTGCGAAGGCGAAAATGGACATCCCAGTTTACGAGGGAAACTTGGATGCAGAGGAACTACTAGATTGGATTAGAGCCCTGGACACCTACTTTAATTATGAAGATGTAGAAGAGGACAAGAAGGTCAAGCATGCTGTCACGCGCTTGAAAGGACATGCAACATTGTGGTGGGATGAGCTACAAGATGACAGACGCTGCAAGGGCAAGTAGAAGATCAAGAGCTGGGATAGGATGATCGCGAAGATGAAAGCGAAATTCATCCCAAGGGATTATCAAATCAATATGTTCAGAAGAATGCAAAACCTGAGACAGAAACTGATGACAGTGAAAGAATACACTGAGGAATTTTATCGGCTGAACATTAGGGCAGGTCATCGGGAGAGCGATGATGAGAAGGTTGCTAGATATCTGAATGGTCTGAGATACGACATTCAGGATGAATTGAGCATGGTAACCATCCGAACAGTTGAGGATGCTTATCAGATGGCTCTGAAAGTTGAGGAAAAGCTGAGCCGTAAGCAAGGTCAGTGAGGGCGAGGTAGGAGCCAGCCCAGAGGCAAAGCAGTTTCCTAGGACAAATACCAGAAGCCCAAGGAGGAATGGAAGAAACCTCAGGGTAAAATTGAAAGGGGTTGAACCTCACAGAGAGGGCCATATGTTGAACAAAGAGGGAAGCATACAGAACAGAGCGGAGGATATGCTGATGGAAATACTTTTCCTCGTACCAGAGGTAGAGGAAGAGGAGGAGGTGGAGTAATCACATGCTTCACATGCGGGAAGAATGGGCACAAGTCATACGAGTGTCCAAAGAAAAAGAAGGATGGAGGAGAAACTCACATCACCGAAGCACAAAAGCGGGATGTTGAGGCCGAAGACACAGAAGGCGGAAGGTCACTGATGATGCGTAAAGTTCTCTTAACACCCGGGAAGGAGGTGGAGGATTTAGCTCAAAGGACTAGACTTTTCAGAACAACTTGCAAGACCAAGGATAGGGTGTGCAAGGTTATCGTGGACAGCGGTAGCACAGATAATCTCGTTTCAACCGAGATGGTGGAAAAGCTGGAGCTGGAGACAACTGATCACCCGAATCCATACAAGCTTTCATGGCTACAGAAGGGACATCAGGTAAGTGTCACTAAAAAATGTTTAGTTGAATTTAAGATAGGAGGGTATAATGATAAAGTACTCTGTGATGTCATTCCTATGGATGTTTGTCATCTATCGCTGGGTAGACCATGGCAATTTGACAGAAATGTGGTTCATGATGGGAGAATGAACACATATACCCTGGAGAAGAATGGGATGACACATAGGTTGCTTCCGATAAAGGATAAGGAGGTGAAGCCGGAAGTAAGCAACACAATACTTCTCATGAGTGGGAAGGAACTTCTTACAGAGATTAAGAAGAAAGAAGATCCACAATTCTTTGTGGTCAGGAAACCGAGGATTGTTCTGACTAGCACAAGAGTGGATGATTTACCAGATGAAGTTCAGGAACTGCTGGAATAGTTCGCCGACATCATAGTGGAAGAATTACCTCGTTTGTTGCCATCGATGAGGAGTGTGAGTCATCATATTGACCTCATACCAAGAGCTAGTTTGACGAACAAAGCCGCGTACAGATTGACGTCGCAAGAGAATGAAGAGGTCAAAAGACAAGTCCAGGATTTATTCGACAAGGGACTGGTCAGAGAAAGCTTGAGTCCGTGTGCTGTTCCAACAGTACTCAGTCCGAAGAAAGACAGAGGTTGGAGAATGTGTACTGACTCGAGGGCGATCAACAAGATAACCATCAGGTACAGGTTCCCATTACCAAGAATGGATGATCTGATGGACTACTTGAGCGGAGCCAAGTATTTTTCAAAGATTGTTTTGAAAAGCGGATATCACCAGATTCGCATGAGAGAAGGCGATGAGTGGAAGACAGCCTTCAAAACCAATGAAGGTTTGTATGAATGGATTGTTATGTCGTTTGGCTTAACAAATGCACCGAGTACCTTCATGAGGTTGATGAAAGAAGTGCTGAAAGAGTTCATCGGGAAGTTTGTCATTGTGTACCTGGATGACATATTGATTTACAGTAAATCAGTGGCAGAACAGTTGAAGCACTTGGCTACAGTGATGAGAAAGCTACAGCGGGAGAAGCTGTTGATTAATATGAAGAAGTCCTCAATCATGAAGACATAACTCATTTATTTGGGATTTGTTATTTCAACAAATGAGTTGAGGATGGATCCAGATAAGGTAGAAGTGATAAAAAATTGGCCATCACTGAGAAATATCTTTGAGGTGAGAAGTTTTCATGGTTTGGCTAGTTTCTACCGAAAATTCATCAGGAATTTCAGTGGGATTAGCGCAGCAATGATGGATACAGTGAAGAAGCGGCATAAGTCTTTTCATTGGACAGAAGAGGATGAGAAGAGTTTCAATCTGTTGAAACGAAAGATCACGGAACAACCAGTTTTGGTGTTGCTGGATTTCCAGAAAACATTTCAGGTGAAATGTGATGCAAGCGGATTTGCAGTTGGGGCGGTCTTGAGTCAGGAAGACAAACCGGTTGCATATTTTAGTGAGAAGCTGGATGAGGCGAAACTGAAATACTCCACATATGACAAGGAATTCTACACTATCATACAGGCGTTGAAGAAGTGGAGGCATTACTTGATTCCAAAAGAATTTGTTTTGTATAGTAATAATCATGCACTGCAGTTTGTGACTCAACAGGAGAAGTTGAATCAGAAACATGCCAAATGGGTAGAGTATATGCAGAATTTCACATTTATGATTAAACATATTTCGGGTACTGCTAACAAAGTGGCTGATTCTTTGAGCAGGAAGTGTTTGCAGTTGTAGGAGTTCCGAGTCAAGACCTTAGGTTTTGATGATCTCACGGACATATACGCAGGTGATGCAGATTTTGCAGAAGCATATGAAGCAACTAAGAATCCAGTTCTCAGAGATAGAAGTCCTTGGATAGACTATACGATCCAGGAAGGGTTGCTGTTCAGAGGCAATCAACTGTGTATTCCGAAATGCTCCACGAGGGAGAATCTGTTAAAGGAAAAGCACAGTGGAGGATTAGCAGGACACTTTGGCCATGACAAAACATTCGTGAAGCTGAATGAGTCATATTTTTGGCTGGGAATGCAAGAAGATGTCAAGAAATTTGTAGACATATGTCGAGTTTGCCAGCATTCGAAGGGGAGAAAGCAGAATGCAGGTTTTTATCAATTGTTTCCCATACTAGAGAGGCCGTGGGAGGCGATAAGCATGGATTTTGTATTGGGGTTGCCAAAGACACAAAGAGGTGTTGATTCAGTCTTTGTGGTAGTAGATAGGTTTTCCAAGATGGCACACTTCATCCCATGCCAGAAAACCAGCGATGCGACGCACATCACAAATCTGTTTTTCAAGGAGGTCATTCGACTTCATGGATTGCCGAAAAGTATAGTTTTGGACAGAGATACAAAGTTCGTGGGACATTTTTGGAGGACCTTGTGGAAGAAGCTAGGGACTAACTTAGTGTTTAGTTCTGCTTATCATCCTCAGACGGATGGACAAACAGAGGTGGTGAACAGAAGTCTAGGAGACTTGCTGAGAAGCTTGGTGACGGAGCACCACAACAGTTGGGACAATGTATTGCCACAAGCAAAGTTTGCATACAATGATTCAGTGAATCGGAGCATAGGGAAGAGTCCATTTCAGGTTGTCTATGGGATGCAACCGAGAGGAGTTTCTGAACTACGGGATTCAGAACAGACTGCTACTAGCAGCGCTAGTGCAGAAGAATTCGCTGAGGCGATGAAAGAACTTCACTGCAGGGTGATGGAGCGATTGCTGAAAACAAATTAGGAGTACAAGCGCAGAGCAGATCAACATCGGAGACAACTTCAGTTTGAAGTTGGTGATCTAGTTCTGGCATATTTGAGAAAGGAAAGGTTCCCAAGAGGAACATATAACAAATTGAAGATGAAGAAAATCGGACCATGCAAGGTCTTGAGAAAATTTGGAGAAAATGCTTATGAGATTGAGTTGCCGAATGAGATCGGGATATCTCCGATATTCAACATCTTAGGTTTATACCCATATAGATCTGGAGAAGCAGAGACTGGAGATGAACAACCAGTGATCCAGTGGATGAAATAGATGCCAGTTGCAGAGAAGCCGCAGATAGAATGCATACTGGACAGGAGGGTACATAAGAAGACTAGGAGAAAATAATACTATGAGTATCTGGTCAAATGGAAGGGCCATCCAGTGGAAGACGCCAGCTAGGAGACAGAGGCGAAGATACAGAAGCATGGACATACCGTGCAGGAGCTCATGGACAGGAGCTCATGAAAATTTTCAAGCCGAGGAGTATGATGCAGGAGAATCGACAGCACATCAAGTAAGGCAGCGCGGAAGCGGAAGACAGCTGGACAAGCCAGCACAAATTTTGAAAATTCTTTGAAATTGTTGCACAAACCTTAAATGAGTCATTTAAGATGAGGCGCACTTGTATATTGTAAATGGACCTTGAGTGGATAGCTCTCGTCCTTAAGGAGATAGAAGGCATTTAATATAGTTAATGCAAGTAGATAGAAATTTAATTCTAGATTTGATAGCTTTAGAGCGCAAGAGGGAAACGAGATATAGACACCCTCATTGTACATTGTAACATTACTCTAGAGAATCCAGGAAGAGCAGAAGAGCATGCAGAGACTTGTATGAAGAACACCCATGTACAGAAATTTGAATTAATAGAAGAAAGCTTTGATTCAAACTCATGGTTTGTGTTGTTTTCTCTGTGTATTGATGTTATGCTCATGAATGTTTGCTTTTATATGCTGTGTATGCGATTTTATGGTGGAATTGAAGTCTGAAAGGAAGAGTGAATGAGTTTCAATTGTTTCTCTAATTGAGCCAGAAGATTCTTGCAAGGAGTGCAGTCGAATTGTTCTCAAGGAGTGCGTTGACAGAGGGGTTCAACTATAGAAAGATTTTGTTCTCATTTCCTCGAAGGTGCAGTTAGGCACAGTGCCGTGCAAGGAGTGCGCAGGCCAAGGGAAAGCCTCAGGGTTGCGAACCTGATTAAGGAACTGAAAGACTGCTGCTGCAAGGGCGCGCAGGGTCGAGAGATTTCAACACTCAGAAGAGGTTGAAGGATTGCCGCAAGGAGTGCGTGCAAGAAGTTTCCAAAAAGATTGAAGTTGTGAAAAAGCTTAGGAGGAGTAGGTCTTCGAATTCACTGAAGGATAAGCGCAGGGAAGCTGCTATTGAAATTCTGAGGGAAGCGTCGCAGGTTGGCGAGCAAGTGAACGAGTCTTGTGGAGAGACCCTTCATCATTTTGTGGATTGCATAAGGAAGAACAGACGGTCGGAATCCTCCGAGGAGATTTCACGAAGTTCCGAGGGCCGTTAAATCTTGCGGAGTGCAGGGAA
Source organism: Picea mariana (assembly GCA_032191745.1). Lineage (NCBI taxonomy): Eukaryota > Viridiplantae > Streptophyta > Pinopsida > Pinales > Pinaceae > Picea > Picea mariana. The sequence continues at coordinate 131,852 of JASDQU010307461.1, read as the reverse complement.
GTTATCAGCGCAGGCGTGGGAAGTATTCAAGCTCATGAGGGGTAGAGCCGTTGATCTGGGCCATAGGAGCCGTTGGATCTACACGTGACATCGTGTATCAGGGATTCGCTAGTCGAAGCTCCAAATTTGTGCAACGAGAATTGCGATATCGCGATATGCGATATCGCGACGAGCCCAGAACCGTTCTTTGGTGAGGACGCGTGTCAGGAGATCCAAGGAAGGTAGGGTTCGCAGAATCAGGGTTTTCAAAGACAGAGTATTCTTGCAGCTCGGAGTCGCGAAACGTGATATTCCGACGGGAGAGTTTAAGGGCCACAGCAGGAGTTAGTGGAGGACAGGTGGCACAGTATCGGGGATCGGGGAGAGGAAATTCCCGAATCCATTTCCATCAGGATTCACGATCCCGCGAATCCTGAAATCTCGATAGAAGCGACGGGAGGTGGAAGAGTCAACTCGCACATGTGCGTCGGAGTTTTGGCGTGTCGGGTATTGGAGGTTGGTAAGGTAAGTGGTTTTATATCGCGAGTTGCGAGATCGCGATAGAGAAAAATTCCCGACAGGGTAAAGAGAAGAGTCAACGTTGACCAGGTATCGGGTTTCGTGGATTCGTAACCCAAAAGGTCGAATACGAACTCGCGAGTTTCGATTCCCCGATAAGTCAAGGAAGGGGGATCGTGTGAAGAGAACTGTGGGTGCAGATTTCCCGATAGGGAAATGGAAAAACTTTGACTTTCTTCGGGCCGAGAAGAAGAAGATCTTGTGAGTGCGCGTGGACCTTCCGACCTGCGGGTGGTGAAGGGGGCCGCGTTGCCATCAAGCTGTCAGGCCTGATTAGCGCGAGGATAATCGCGCCACACACAACCTCGCGAGAGGATAAGGCATGGGATAGTAGCGATTGGGGCAGACGCAAGGGGAACTCTGGCTTTACGCAGAGTGAGTGATAGCAGCGAGGAAGGATTGCAACCTTTGCTCTTGGTCACTGGCAGACAGAGAGACGCAGTCTCACAACATCGTGGTCTCAGCTCGGGGGTGGCTAGTGGTAAATCCGCTGGGAGTCGCTACGCCTATGGTTGGGTGGAAACGAGCACCCCTCTCAGCAGTTATTTAACCCTGGTGGTATTTCTGATAAGTGTTTTTCCTCTGGCACCTTGAATTATATGTCTTTTAATAACTATGCTCATAAGATACAGAACTATGAATGTTTTCATTATAAGAATGATTGTATGATGTTTAATCAGTACTAGTAATTGTATATACTTATAACAGAAAAACCACGCATGGCTTATGTTGATCAATGTATTTCGTTATGTTTAAGTTGAACCAAGTCAGACTCCCAGCCTGTTCTCAGGAAGTTGTTTCCCCTTTGTCTGTCTCCAGGAGAGCCCCAGAATAGATCCCTTCGCAGAGATTTCCTCCTTGGAAAGGTTTACCAAGAACCTGGAAAAAGGACTTGAATGCGCAAGTCTTAATAACCCTGTACGAGGAGGAATGACCCTCTTAAAATTCTGAAGTAGCAGCGTAGGGATAGGTAACAAATTGACGGATGAGATCCTGTCGGAAGACCCATGGTCATTCACGACCGTCAGATTGACAAAATTAACAAGGGCGTTACATACCTTGCCCCTTTTTCTCTCTATCTTCGTGAATAGCGATGAAATCAGGATCGTAGATTCCCCCCCCCCAAAGGTCCATGAGAACATTTGGACCATTGATTCTTCCACATCCACGAAGTAGTGGAAGAATGCGCGAGGTGGGACAAATCCGAGCTGTCAGATCTTGAGCAGATAACCATCAGTCGTCGAATCTGACAGAAGTTGCGTGAGGGTTAAGCTTGTGAACAGAAGGAAAAATCCCGAAAGGAAGGTTGGCTCATCGGGGTTTCACATATCGGGAAATCGGAAGTCTCGATGACATGAGATCGGGAATTTCCATGGGAAATTACCCGGAAATGATCTGGACCGTCCGTTAGTGGATACATGTGGTAGAGATCGAGGCATCGGGAGTCGGGATATCGACATTCGGGAAATCGGAGTTCCTGAGGTTGTGAAAGTCGGGACACCAGAAGTCTCGAAAACGCGAGGAGCGATCTGAACCGTCCATTCACTTGGGACGCGTGTCAGAGATCTGAAGGGTGTCATAGTTCGACATTTCGCGAGTCCCAGGGACGAGGCGTCTAGGACATCAGAAGTCGTGAAATCCCGAGAGTTAACCAGGACCGTCCATCAGAGGAGGACGCGCGGCATAAATCGGAGCCATCGGGGAAAGTCCTGACAGGAAGTCGTCTATCGGCATTTGGGCCATCGGGATATCGGGAATCCCGGTGACAAGGTGTTTATGCATTTCGACATCGTGATGTTCGAAACCCCGATGGGAGACAAGGCTGTGGTCTTGTGAAATAGTGGTCACGTGGGCCAAAGGTCTAGCCCAAAGGGATAAAGGAAGTTGGAGCGTATCAGGATCTGGAGGATCGGTAATCCCATGGGCCAACGCATTGTGGCATTTAAAAGCTCGAAACCCCGACGAGAGGTAAGACTGCGGTCACGGGGATAACAGTCATATGGGCCAGGAGCCTAGCCATGAGAGCTAGTGCATAAAGAGAACATCGGGATTCGAGGGATCGCGAATCCTGAGGACGAGTGTATTTCGACATTAAAAAGTCCGAAAACCCGATGAGGAAGTATGGCTGGGGTCATATAGGGGGAAGGTCATGTGAACCATGTGCTTCGCCTGGAGGGCTAACGGGAGTTGGAGCACACTGAGATTTTGCAGTCCAAAACCCCGAAAGAAGGATAAGGTTGCGGTCCTATGAATTAGCGGTCACATGGACCAGAGCATAGCCTGGAGGACTAACGCGTAAAGGGCGCATATCGGTGAAATTACTCATCGGAGATCGGGAGTTCGAGAGGACAGGAACTTTTGTCATTAGGGATCTCGAAACCCCGAAACCCGAAACCCGAAACTGTCATCGGGGAAATGTCACAGGCGCGTGAGGAAGAGGCCGTGACAGGGAAATAAAGACCCGTGGATCGGGATTGGCATTTCATTGCTGCAAGCTTCGGGGATTCTCATTATTGAGAAATCAACGAAAAAGTTTGATTTTAGGTAGTGGGTATGTTACAAATTGGTATCAGAGAATGGTTACAACACTTGGCCTGCTTGGGCTCAGGCACGAGCCGCGTAAGGAGACATAGTCATCTGCGTTTTCCCCTTAGGAAGAAGGATTGCAGGATGAAACTGTAATCTGGGACATGAACCTTGTTGTCCTATTTTAAGTTAAGACTGTTGGTAGATAAGGATTAAGACCCCAAATGAAAAAAAATAAAAATTCCTGTTATACGAGTATACATGTCAAAATATAAATTATGCGCAGATTTTAAAAATATATCTAACTCTTCACTAACAATCAACGTTTGTCTTTTCACTGAAGCGAATGATCAGCCACGGGAAATTTACAGACGCAGAGTATGGTAACTCACCAAGAGGTGGGAGAAGGCTCCCACAACAAAGTCGAAGAGTCCGATGAAAGAAGAGCAATAGGAACCCCTCCAGACCTAGCCGAGACTGTGAGGAGTCTCATGGTTGAGTTGCAAAGCTGCAAGGCCGACAATGAAAGGATGATGAAAGAACAAGAAAAACAAATTGAAATTAATGCAGTGTTACTGCAAATCTTATCCGACCTACAACAACAAATGCAACATGAACTCGATGTACAGAAACATGGCCGTGTCAGTGGCCATACTGAGAGAAGCACTTCAAGAAAGGTCCACCCCAGAGGTAAAGGACCAGTACCAGACGATTCCACTGAGAAGGAAGCTGTCGATTTAGAAGGCTCTTCCAGCAGCAGGACCAGTTCCTATTCTCAAAGAAAACAGAAGAAACAAAAGACCTCCAAGAGTCATAAATTTGAGGAATTCAGAAAGGCTAAACCTCCCTCCTTCGATGGTGAGATAAAGAAGGGAGAGGAAGCCGAGGCTTGGCTACTTGGACTAAAGAAATACTTCAGAGTCCATGATTTTTCAGAAAATTTGAAGGCCCGAGTGGCCACTTTCAATCTGAATGGAAAAACTTCCATCTGGTGGGAAGACCTTAAGAATATGAAAGGGGTCCGTGAGGAGGACCTGTCTTGGAAACAGTTTGAAAAGTACTTTCGAAAGAAGTATTTGTCGAAAAAATATTTCGACGAGAAGGCTAAAGAGTTTTATGAACTCAAACTGGGACAACTCACTATAGAGGAATATGTCAACAAGTTCCTCGACTTATTGAGATATGTACCCTACATCAAAGCAGAGAAGGCGAAGGCGCAACGCTTCATCAGTGGGTTACCCAAGGAATACTGGAACCAAATTGAATTCGACGAACCAAAGACCTTAGAAGACACTATTCGAAAGGCAACATATTGTCATGAACAATATGGACATCGGGCAGAGTCTCGTGGAGACTGGAAACAGAAAAGTGGTTCGAAATTTCAGAAAAAGGGGATCAAACCCTCAGGATTGAAAAACTACAAGAAGAACCACAGAATGAACTTTCCAACCCGGAGTGCACTCCAACAGAACTTTCCCTCGGTGGACGGAAATAAAACTTCTGGACCTATACTAGTAAAGACTGATAACCCAAAGAGGAAACCTTTGGAATGTTGGGATTGCGGAGGATAGCATCTCCGGAGAGACTGTCCACACTGACAACAAAACAGTCGGAAAGTTTATAACCTTCAGGAAGCGACCACAGTAAATGATGTGGCAAGGAGTGTGCCGCAGATTTATGCAGCCTTGGATAATAACCAAGCAGACCACCAAGCTTCAGTGGTGGAAATAGAAGGTATGATTTTCAACCATCTGGTGTCTGTTTTGATTGACCCTGGTTCAAATTTGAGTTATATAGCCTCTAAAGCTGTTGATAAATGTAAGCTACAACCATGAAAACAAACCAAGCCATGGTTGGTACAGTTAGCCACTGGCACGAAAAGAAAGGTGGTAGAGGCCATACCAGCCTGCCAGTTAATGTTGGGTGAATTCCCCACCCAAGCAACCCTTAATGTATTACCCCTGGGATCCTACGACCTGTTGATTGGTATGGACTGGCTGGCCGCCCATAAAGCCAAACTAGACTGTTACCATAAAACCTTAGACTGTGTGAGCAAGGAAGGAAAAAGGATAACCCTTCAAGGGATCCGAAAACCGGTCTCGGTGAGACAAATATCAGCCCTGCAAATGAGAAAGTATTGTCGAAAGGGATGTCCCCTATAAACAACCGAAGGTGCTAAACCAAGCCCTGATGATCACCCTATCCTGAGAGAATACATAGACATGTTTCCAGAAGAGGTACCGGGTCTACCTCCAAAGAGAGACATAGACTTCTCGATAGAGCTCGCACCTGGAGCG
>JASDQU010307460.1:71978-96974 GCA_032191745.1 Picea mariana | reverse complement strand
TTTCTTTATATGATAAGTAATGGTTACATTCTTTACAGTATCATACATATGAGCACCAACTCATAATGAGGCTACAACCTCAGTTTTGCAAGCTGCAACTTGCTAAGAGCACCAACTCTCTGTTTTCTCTAGCACCCACTAGAGGGAAGCACAAACTCCCTGATTTCTCTAGCATCAACTAGGAGGAAGCACCAACTCCCTGTTTTCTCTAGCACCAACTAGAGAGGAGCACCAACTCCCTGTGTTCAAGCACCCACTTGAACCTTTGAGGACACAAGTCCTCCCTAGCTCCTCCCGTCCACCCTAAAATATGAATATTTGCTACTGAAACATATTACAATGATATGAGGTTCAACAATGGCTTACCAGACTCATCACTGTTCTGCTGCATTTCGTTGCTCTGTCTACCTCATTTCCTTTCTACACACATCACTTGCGTTGTCTGTTCCTCCGCTTTTTATGCTCTGTGCACCATGTCCATTCACTGCATAGTTCCTCTTCTATGCTCTTCAGCTGCTGCACTCTCCTCCTTCTTCACACATGAATCACCTTCATCAACTCACAGCAACCTGCAACAGCAACCGTAGCGCCAACTCTTCTCTGTACCGTGTATTTATAGCTTATGTGCACCTTGTGCATGCAATGTTCGCAATGCCTCTGCATGATGACTCCAAGCCGTTATCCTCCACCTCTCGAGTGCTCTGTCTGATCATCATTGTGACTCTTCAGCTTCTTTGGTGGTTCACCCTGCGTGTCCAGCATCACTGTATGTTATACTGAGATTCCTCAACCTCTCTGGCAGTTTGAGACTCTTCATCTTCTCTGTGACAGTTGAACTCACCTTCTCTGTTTCAGTTACAGGCCTCAATGCTCATCAGTTGTCAATTGCCTCCATGAACATCTTCATCCCTCTCAGAGACTCTTCACCTCCTCTTTCAGTCATCCTGAAGTGTCTTCGAGTCCTCTGGCAAAACCATCAATGGTTACTAGCAGTTACACTGTGAGGATCAACATTAGCCCTCCGATCATGCTCATTTTCACCTCCATCATTGGATTAACTCTGATGGGTTCTTGTGTTATTTACCCGTTTCTCACTTTCGCAATTCGGAGATTTTGTGATTCGACACTCCCATACGCGATCCCCGAAGTTCCAAGGCGGAGCTTCTCTACACTAAGTCCTTCTTCCACGTGATCACACACGATGACCACAAGTTGTGCTAAAAGGTGCTGCGAATTTATGATCTTCATCGACCTTGATCGACGGTCTGCGATATCGATGAATTAATGGTCCAGATCTCTTCGCGATATCGCATCTCGCTGTTCCTTAGATGGAGATTCTTATCACTCCAAGTCACGATAGGCGAGACTTAGAGATGAAGCTCAGATCAACGGTCCAGGATTTTGATGTATTGACAGTCTAGATCTCATCATGAATTCGCATCTCGCTATTCCTTAGATGGAGGTTCTTGTCACTCTAAGTCATGATAGGCGAAGCTTCGAGATGAAGTATGATCAACGGTCCAGATCTAATCTCTATTCAACGGCTACGATTGAATCGTGATTTCGCATATCGCGAAATCGACATTCTTGATGCATTGGGTTCTTTGCCTCTCCAAGTCGTGATCCCCGATACCCTGAAATGGCATGGGATCAACAATCCTGATCAACACTTGATCTGACGGATTAGATCATTTCACGATTTCGCATATCGCGATTTCGCAAGTCCTGTGGTTATTATTCTTTGACCTCTTCAACTCATGATCCTCGAAACCCCGACAAGGAGTCGGATCAACGGTCCACATAACCCCTTGAGATGGACAGTCCTCCCGCTTTCGGGATTTTGTGAGCCCCTTTTCTCCTTGCACTTTAAACATCGTGCAGGTTTTCCCCGATCCAACAGTGGTCGGATCCTGCGCTTAGATCTAACACCTGAGATCTATTCTCCTATTCAACGCGCTCTTCTTGTCTTTATTCAGGTCTGACGGCCCTCATGCTATCGGGAATTTTGAATGGGATCCAACGATCAACGACGCTTTTCCTCCAAGCTTACACATCCTTCTTACTTGGAATAATTTCGACTCTGTGCTAATTCCTCCTGAGCCTTCATTGTTCCTGTTTGTCCATCGAAGCACACTCTGATCCTACCATCTTCACTGTTGTACTTACCATCAATGACAAGCATACGCTACTTGTTAAGCATTTTCCAACAACTACTTGATGACCTCTATTGATATGAGGTTCTTCGGGCTTCCACTATCAACAATAAAATGCATCGAGGTCCTCTTCACCCACATTTGTGAATGGAAAAGGTGCTCCCCCTCCTCATGGTCCTCTAGTTCTTCTGGTTGGATTGTTGCGGTCATGATAGTAGAAGTGGGTTCTTCCTCAATAATCTATCTCCTTTCATTATTGTATGAATCAGAGTCTGAGTCAGGGTTCGGCTCTATTTCTTTGAGCTCGGCCACCAATGACCGTTTTGAGATACATTCATCGATGTTGTGACAAGGGATTTTGTGGAAATCACACTACTTCCTAGTGTCCTTTGTTGTCTTCCCATTACCCTTCTTATACTGCATCTTAGATTGGTTGTCTTTAGTTTGACTATTCTATGGATTAGGGTTTCCTTTACCATACTTTGGTTGTTGCGGATTTGCAGACCTAAATTCCCTCTTGTTCTGGTGCTTAAATTTATGCTCATTTTTTACATCATATCGATAAGTTGCTCCTAGTTATGAGTGTTGGACATATTATCATTGATATGTTTTCATTGATGTCAATAGTCGATGTCATTGTGATGTGATGATGAGTTGTCATTGATGAATTATCATTGACGAAAACAATATAACAGTTAGCAGAGAATGAAAATGTCAAACAGTATGCAAAGATTCAAGCTCAGAAGTAAGGACATCAATCAAAGCTCAGAAGGAAGAGCGCATTGTAGAAATGCCATTAGGATCGAAATCCCATGGGAAAACTCCAAAGGATCCAAGGAAGAATCATGTTCATTGAGATAGTTTTCAGGAGTAATCACACATAAGACATAATGTGAGGTGCAAAGGAATCTAACTAAAAGCTCAGGAGAGGCAACGTATTAGATTTCACAAGATCAGAGCATGCATATTTCCTTGGTTTAGTTGGAAACCAAGTATAAACCCAAAAGCTCAGAAGAGATKATGCACAGGAGCCATCCATTATGATTTCGAGATAGTCCAGGACCATCAGATTGAGGGGAAGTCAGAGGAACTAGATCTTGATCGATAGATCTGAAGCAGGAGCTTTGGGAGGTTTCCCAGTYGTTAAATCAAGATTTTATCTAGAGTTAAGTATTATTTGTYGATCTAGAATAGAAAAGGGGAACCGTTAGATCAACAACAGTCAACTCTGGCATTGATCACTCCAGAGAAAAGAAGATCAGAATGAGTAAAGATTACCTGAAGGACAAAGTCCCAAAGTGGACATGGGTCGTCTGATCTGAGGAACACTTCGGGAAGTATCCTGACCATTAGATCAAGTTTAGTGGAAAGACAGAGTAAGCCACAAAGTGTCCCGAGGTAGATGCAAGTCGTTTGATCTAAGGAACACTTCGGGTAATATTCCGATCATTGTATCAAGGAAAGTAGAAGGATATGAGAAGTAAGTCAAAAGGCCTGAGATCCCGAATACCCGAATTCTTGATAGTCATTGGATTGATTTAATCCTTTTCGGGTTAAAGAAGGACCATCAGATCTGGAGAATACATGATGACCATTGGATCAAGATAGTGGTCAACTTCGATGCTAACCACTTCGACGAGAATGGGTTGAGAACATGTAAATTCACCCGAAGGCCGAAGTTCCGAAGTCACTAAGTGAAGACACGTAGCACACACATCAAGAGATCCACGTCAGCAAGGACATGTGGCACAATCAAATGGTGACAAGTGTCAAGGTGTTATTAGCATTTCAGATACGTGGAAATCACAAATCTAATTGACACGTGGCAACCACTCGACTAGTGCCAAGTCAGCAAATTATGTGACTTCGAGAGTATGTACTTTGGGGGAAACTAGTTTCTAACACCAGTAACTTCCCAAAGCACCGAAGGACAAAGTTAACGCTAACCACTGGTCTAATTTGGGAGCATTCTCAACCATTGATCAAGTATAGTGGAAGGATAGAATAAGCGTAAACCATGAAGTGATGCTAATCGTTGATCTACTTTAGGAGCGCTCTCAACCATTGAATATTATTGACACGCGTCTTTGATTTGAGAGGTTTAATGATTGCAAATATTGGAAATCGCCGAATGCCGAAGTTTCAAAGTGAACGAGAACCGTTCATCGTGAAAATAAAATATCGATCGTTCGATCTACTTCGGAGAAATGTAACTCTAGAAGATTGAAAGATTACAGAAGCTGGAAGTGTCGAAGTCCCAAAGTAAATAATAGTCATCCATATCAATGCTTGATTAAGTCTCAACCGTTGGATTAAGAAGTGGAAGGATAATGTAAGGATCAAATATGACCATTGATTTGGTTCCGGGAATCACGTCAAACATCAAATCAACCCACTCCCGTGTTGACCACTTCGGCACTGACCAACTCCGAAGGAAATTGGAACAACAATGATCTGGACCTCTGAACCCCTGGAGACCTGAATTCCCAAAGTAAACGAGAACCGTCCATCTCTTCGGGGAAATTAAAAATGTGATTGTTGATCTTGATAAGTGATCAAATACTCGCTTGGCCTAGCGTCTGGTCACCACATGCAGTCGTATGGAATAAGAGAAATAAGGGTAAAAGAAGAGGCAACGCTTAAATCAATAAGCCTATGGTTTTGCACATATGGTCACATATAAATGGTTTGAAGGAAGCGCCTCATACAGACTTCATTTCTATAAACAACTTAAAGTCTATAGAATAATTCGATACATATTTAACACCAAAACAATACAAAGAATCGATAAAAAGATCGAATATGAACTGTTGGTGAACTGAGGACGTAGCAGAAGGAGGAGAACGATACAATGATTCGATCCATGTTTGTGATCAACTCATGAAGAAAAAAGAACCAACGCATAGTCATGATTAAGAGAGTTAAACCATGAGGATTATAAATAAAGGAGAAAAGGAAAAATGATATTATTTAAAGCTTAATATTATCATTTAAATGAAAAGGTACAATGGTTCAATATCAAAAGATGCAATGATTCAAATTCACACCAATTGGAAGACTATATAAACAAGAAAGAATGGTGAGAAGAAAGTGTAGTTGAATTTGTTGAAGTATATATATTTATATATAATGGATTGAATGAAGGTTCATTCAATCAGGTTGGTGCTTGTTTACAAGCTGGGTCTTGTATGAGGATTGGATTCCTCACATCTCAGTTGGATCTGAGATCAACAAGCTGAGACTTGTTATGAGGATTGGATTCATCATTTCTCAGTTGGATCTGAGAACTACAAGTTGGGTCTTGTAATAGAGAGTTAGGTCTCTCATAGTTTCTTGAAGTTGAAGATATTCAAAGATTGATCTTATGTATTCATTCAAGTTAAATAAATAAATAAAATATTTATTATTTTATATATTGATTGAGAAAATGAAATAAATATATGTTGTTCAGTTAATTTATGAAAAGTGGAAAATTGTCCAAAGTTTTGTGACACTGATTCACCCCCCCTCTCAGTGTCAAGTGTACATTTCGACAATGAGATGTCTAGAAACTCCATTTCGGTTTGGATGTACCTCTATAGAGTCCCACGATATTTTAGAACCAAATATCACTCGGAGTATTTGATACCCAGATTGGTGCCCAAGGTATGGAAGGTATTTTTGAACTTCGACACTATTTGGCCCCTCTCTTGATGCAACATGGCCCATCTCATGTAATGGTCATCATATTTTCCCACAGGGTAATATTTCTCCTTGACTGCATCCATAAAAAATCCCAAGTGGGTTCAACCCCAAATATTCCAGACTCCTCTATGGAATTTTTCTCCTAGTAAGTTTCCCACCAATGTTTGACACGGGGGAAAGCCTTAAGGAGTGAAAAGGTGATATTTTTTCTCTCATAAAAATTGTGAACATAAAAATAACCTTCTAACAAATTTAACCATTTTTCCAAAGCATCTGCATTGATCTAACCTTCAAATTCAGGAATATCAAAATTAACTTGTACCATGAATGGGGCAACATATCCAAAGCGACTGCTTGATGAAGACGCGCCTATTATTGTCGGAAATCGTTGAAGGATTTGGGGAAAATTCTCCAACATCTCGTTCCTGTATTGCATGAGGGATTCGTCAAGAAACATCTTGATGGGATCCTATGATCCCTCATATCTATTTTCATCCACCATGGGAGGCCACTTGGGCCGATGAGAGCATTTTTCCTCAAGAGAAACTAGTTTGAGACCCAACTCTCTATACCCTAACCTCATCGGGGACATACACTAAGAAATGAAAAGAAGTAGTCTGCTTTGATACCACTGATCTAGATTATTTTGAGAATGAAATGAAGGTAGAAATATGAAAATGAAATATACATAGATATTGAAATAAACACAAAGATACAGTAATGCACGATTTTTATTAATGACATAAATCTAAAGAAACTGTAAAAATATAGAGTGAATGAACTCGCTAAAATGGTGGCATCTTATCTCTGAGAAGAGATGTGATGGATATGCTCATTCTCAAGAAGATGATGATAATTACAATGAGGCTTTAGAGGCATTTTTTAACATGAATAAAATCCAAAACCCTAACCTCAGAATATGAAACGCCAAAATTCATGTGGTCCCCGATGGGGTAAGTTGGTATGTCAACTTCCCAAGGGTGTAACTTTTGCATACAATCTTTGTTTGGGGTGCACGATAGCTCATTGGAAAGGTCTATATGAGGAATACACATTTTTCCATAACACTTTGAATAAATCCTTTAATGTGACAATGGTGTGCCAAAAAAATGTAGGACCTGAAAAGTTGTAGAAAAATTGCCAAGGTGGAAACCCCTATTTTGAGCCAGTGGAATAGGTGGGTGGACACCAATTTCCACCTAGATAATTTTGGTCCCCATATTGAATCCACAAACATCTATATTTCAATCTCCATGTATATTCTTCATCTTTCAAGGCATTATGTAATTTTGATAGGAAACTTGTTTTTTCTTTAAGAGTTCTGGCTACACATCCTTACTCTCTATCATGTCTTGTATTTCTTTCATCTTCCTCTGTTGCTATAATACTTCCATATGTTTTGGAAGATATGTATCATTAACCAAAACTTTTATTGCATCTTTAGTTAATTTGAGTTTATGTTCCCAAATATGGATAGCGGAACTAGAAATCCATTGACTCCAGGTATGAGAAACAAGTGGGAATAAGTCTACCTTCTTCATCCAAAGAGGATTAAATATAAAGGCGATAGGCCCCAAATTTTCTTCCTTTTCAAAGTAGAGAGAAATAGGATGATGATACAAACATGAACAAGGAATGATTGAAGAAGAGAATGATTTAGGAAGGGTGCAACTCGGCCACAATGTGCCCTGGGCCAGCTCTCCTATTATTCCAAGTATACTTTCCTTTTATCGGAGAAACGCCAATCAAGTCCAATGTTGATATTAGATACTCTGTATTTTCCCTTGATGGATATAGAACAATGGATCCCCCATTTTTTCCCCTCAAATGCATTGTAGTGTTGAAATCTCCAACTAAAATACAATTTTTGGTGAATCCAGAGCCTCCTAGACCCAAAAGCGAATCCCAACATTCTATTTTTTCCCAATAATGATTTGGCATGTACACATTAAAAATATGAAAGGACATACCTATAGATAGATGATCTAGCTTTACCATCATTCAATGTGTTGCTTTAAAACTACCTTCCAACTGAAAAAATGTTAGAGTTCCAAAGAGTGCAAATTCCCCCTAAATCCCCTCTTGCACTTATTGCCATTCCATTACTTTTCTTCCAAATTTGTTGCATTTCTTGGAGAGATTCTTTCTCCCTCAATTTTGCCTCCTGGACCATAAGGATTTGAGGTTTTTCTAATTGAACTAACTTTCCCATTGCTTATTTCTTATCCTTGCTACCTAATCCTCTACAATTCTAGGAGACTAATTTCATTATTTACCTAAATATTTGGTTTCCCCACCTTTAGAGTGTTGATATTGTGATGTTCCCTTTGAAGAAGGGACCTGGGGTTTCCCTTGCTTCCCTTATTTTCTTAATATCCCTTGCAAAGTGGTTTGGATGTCTAACTCCTTATCATGAATTGCTTCGTTTTCTCTTCTATTTTGATTAGATCTCGTTCCCACTTTCTTCATTGTGGTACTTTGTGAGACTTCTATTTCAGACTCGTCACATGATTCTTCCTGAATTCCTTCCTCTAGAATTTCTGAGATCCCTGAAATAGGGTGAGAAAGGATTTTACTAGGATTCATATCTCCATTTTTGGGGTCAAAAGCCTCATGATGGTTTCGCGATTTCTCTGGTACCTCTATTGTTGACTTTCTACCTTCTTCATTTTCTTGTCTCTTCTCTCTTGATTCCCCAATATTTTCCTCCATGTTTTCTAGAGTGGCATATTTATTTATTCTTGATTCCACCCCATAAGCCCTTCCAACTAATGATCTAGGGTTATGAGGAGATGGATTCCCCCTCCGGATTTGATCTGGTTGATGATCCACTGCCTTCCCAACAACCTTCTTCCTTTTTGGTTGTCACCATTTCTCTTGGGTCCTCTCTTCTGGTTTGATTTGTTCTGCATACAGTTCTTTGCAAAATGACCATATTCATAAAAAGCTTTACATTTGAATGACAACTTCTCATAATCCACCTTTTGAAAATAGGACCAATTGTCAAGCGTAAGTTGAATAGATTCAGGAAACCCTTTTTCCAAGTTTATCTCTATACATAGTCTTGCGCACACTTGGATACCTTCTCATTGTTTGGCTTGATCAATGAATCTTCCTAATGTATTTCCTATGTTGTGAAAGGTTTCACCATTCCAAAAGTGCAAAGGAAGGAAGGGAAGATGAACCCATGTAGGGACTGCAAAGGGGATATCATTCTCTGGACTGGAATCAGGTGTTCATTTATTTATATTTGTACCCCTTAACCCCATAAAATAAGGCCCACTTTGGAAAATAAGATCCCGATCTTCTTTATTTTCAAACAAAAAAACATAAATCCCTTACCACAAAAAGTTGAAGATATCTGCCCTTGAATATTTTTCCTCCAGTTCAGATCTAGCCATTGAGTCATGGCTCGCAGAGATGGCCAAAGAAAAATGAACTTCCCAATAATCCCATCTCATCCAGTCATGGAGAAAAGGGATGAGAGGATGAGGAATGCACCAGAACCTCAATTATTTCATCTAATCATTTAAAAAAATGAGACGACGTAGACTTCACAGACTTAGAGTAGGATGCAATCAGGGCCTAGAATGTTGCAATATCTGGCGACAGAGGAGATGTCGAGGGGAGTTCCCCCCTCAATCTCAAGTCCATGCCTCAGTCTCGTGCAAGAATCACCAAAGGAAAATGAAAATCACAGCCGTAGAGAAACCCTAACCGCAGAGCTCCATCAGATGATATTTTAAAAAACCAACTTATCATTAGTTTTAAACAAAAATATATTACCATATATTAACAACAATGCAAAATAAGAAAAATCATACCTATCTAGAACAAAATAAGTCAACGGAGCAAGATCTCTTTCATTATAATAAAAAATGACAATAGTACCAAGATTGAATACAATTAAAAGAATTCAAAGTCTTCAACCAGGGACTCCAAACTCGACAATAGTGCACAAGCTTAATTATTGATTTCTAACTCATAATACAAAATATTTCAAGAACAAAACTATGATAGCACAAGTTTTCTCTTGATTTCAAGTTCTCTACAAAATTTTCTTCATAGTGCAACCTCCATTCGCACTATGACATCCTCTTCCCCCCTCTTTTTAGAAGTATGTACTAATGCTTCTTTTATAGTAATGTGAGTTTGTTTTCCTTCTCCTTGAACTTAGGCCTCAAATATTTCATTTCCACCTACAATCCAAACCATAAACTATTTTTAAAATCCAAATGATTTGTAAATAAAAATAAATCTAATAATAAAATCTAATTATAATAAAACTAAAACTAGAATCGAATTAAAAGCTAAACTAAAAAAATCAAAACAAAAGAACTAAACTAAAGTAACTAAAAAATAAATTAAAACTAAAGTAATTAAATCAAATTATATCCATGGCTTTAGTCATATCATGGTCGACTAAGGTTTCTTATCGATAATCATTCACACATATATTTCCTTCTGGTTATCTTGTGGACTGGTTCAACTACAATTGACACTCTCCCTTGATGATTCCATGTGATTCTTTTTCAATGATTATCACAATCTGGAGAAATATTTGAAAAATATGTTATTCTTTTGATATGACATGGTAATATTTATGTGATTCATTTCTTTTACCCGTCCCACACCAATACTTCTAGAAATCAAATCTTCTTCTATTTGGTAATGAAACTCCCCACGATATTCGAGTTGATCTCATCTAAATTGATCTTTTGTACATGTTTACCCAATCGAATGGTGACGTAATGATCTGCAATTTCTCTAGGTGCAAAAAGAATGTGTTGGTCTCCATTTTAACATTTTTCACATAGTTGGCATCCACGTGGCTCGTTCTCATCTGGATATAATCAATTTTAATAGTTGCTAGTCTAGTGACTATTCAAACATAACACATTTTAAGGTTTTCCTTTTACAATCTAGTGCATGGTTTACACATCAAACCCTCTCAAAACGGATATATAGCCTTACCTTGTGGCCTGGTGGGATCTCTACGCTAGTTTTAGCCATTACTCGTTGCAATTTTTAGTGAAAACATGGATATTTTTTATGATCCGGTAGCATCATTTTATGGGTGAAACAATCTAATGTGATTCTTTCAACGGTCATTGAATAGATCCTTATCGTGACATGCTGATGTTTCTCTTTTTGCAAATTGGGATCTCCTCATTTTCCTGCGATGTGGTGTCACTTACTCTCTTTAATGATACAACAAACCGTCCTGCTATGTGTGGCATCATTCATAGTAATAACGTGGCACAATACTACCAATTTGTGGCAGGGTTACCTCATATGACATTGTGGCTCTATCTTTTACTATGTGGAAAATCTCTCATTATATGTTTATTCCCCTCCTCCAATGAATTGGTGTCATTCAATGATGTGTTCAATGTGAATTGGTATGTTTATCTCTGTCGTGCCTCATGTTAGCACCATAAGTCACTTCTGGATTGCGACAGAGGTAAGCTTAGTACCTATCAGTGTATATATCACGGTTAATGGATTTAAAGAGGTCAAATGGGGCAGACTCGAGAGAATATTGTTTTAACTCAAAAAACTGGGGCAGTATGCACAAGCAAATGAGGTCTTGATCAACTTCAGCCAGTAAGTTGTAGTAAGGGTGAGTAGGAGGAAGAAATTGAGGAGAAGATGTAAAGGTCTGCTCTAGACATCAGGTCTTCCAGTAGCCTAAGGAGGAAAAACTCTGAAAAACAAGATCCTCTTGAATTCAAAGTTTCAGGAAATTGAAAAGGCTATAACTGCACAACAATCAAACATTCATTACAACACAGTCACCACAATCCATGTGAATCCTTCGATCATGAACATTCAGTATCAGACGCAAGTAAGATGGAAATAAAAGTTGACTTTCATTAAACAAGAAGTCTCATATCAAGTTACATAACCAAAGAACCAGGGCTTCATTAAAACATTACAATACGAGAGCTTAGATCAACCATCGACCATAACAAAATATCAAAACTGAGTATATATACTCAAAAATGTTGCAACTACCAGGAGCGTGATCGGACCCCTGCATTCAAAGATTCCAGTCGACGCTCGCTCTGTCAGACTGTGTGGACATTCTTCTATCATACGCGAGCTCATATCAACATGGGCGTTGCAATAAAGTCTGCTCGCAGGAGTACCACGGGCTACCAGTTCAGTCCCCACGATCGCAGCTTCCATACCTTCCATTTATGGAGTGAGCTGAGGTTTCAACCACCACTCCTTTTTCCATTAAATTCCTTCATTGGGATCAGGATGAGACTTAATGCCTAGGGATCTACCATGCGTTGGTAGCGGCCCTTCGAGTCAACTCAACACCTTGAAACCATGATGGCCTCATTCTTTAACTCACACGGACATCTTCGGCTTTTGGCACAGGTCGCATGAAATTCACACTCCTTCCTTCGCGCTCCCAAAGCTCCTGGTGTCAGCTTCTCCTTCACCGCATTTGTCCTGCATATGCCCTCAGGCCATGACCATGGACCCAACTCCTGAGCGCATCGTGATTTTGTGCTTCAGGGCTTTCACATCACTTGACTACACTCTCCTGATACCCGATATTGCGAAATTGCCCCTCTTCAGATCGACAGTCAGATCTGCTTATGCATCCCACGACCACGATTTCTCCCAAACTCCTGAAATTCACTTACGCGAACCATCAGATCAACTGCCCCCTATCCTTATAAGATCCACGGTCCAGATCTAATCATGATCGTATCGGGATTCCGTGTCTCAGGAAGTTGAAAGGCTACTCACCTCCCTTCTCCCGATTTTTGATCCTGTGCTCACCTCAGATCGACGTTCCACGACTTTCCTCTCTCCAATGGCCTAGATCATTTCACGAGTTTTCACCTCGCAAGTCCTTACGACTTTGCCCTTGGAATTTTTCGACTCGCGAAACCGCGAAATCATTGATCCTACACCACATGCCCTTCTAAATTTGAACGATCCAGATTATTTCGTGAGTTCAGACTTCGCGAGTTCTAACAACCTTGCCTCTACACTTTTTGAGTTCCGAAACTGTGAAATGATGATATTTCGCCACGTGCCCTTCCTAATGCCAACGACTAGGACTAACCTCACGAATTCAGACCTTTGTCTGATGTTAAAATTCGCAGAACTTTATGATCCCGATCGCCTGAGGGCCGCAAATCTGAACTTTGAATGGAATCTTCTCTGCTAAAAAATGAACTTGCTCTCTCACTTGATTTGAGTCCATATCAGACCGCTCTAAGTTTTGCGATTTGTGCTCATGGCTGCGGACTACGTAAAATAAAAACTTGGACGACTGGCTAAGGGTTCGGGAAAACAAAAGGATTAGTGACAGAGGTAATAGAGATGTATGCTTAAACAAAAAGGGGTAAACAAAACGATTTTGTCGGCTGAAGGGGAAAATTTAAAGACATGGCCTGTGAAAGAGAGAAGAACATGGCATGGGCATAGAATCGGGTATAAACTACCAACTCACAGGACCCTAACAAGTTCATGTGATAACATTGACTCCACAGGGGATGGCATGCTCCCTAGGAGCTGTCAAGAATGCGTAGTTCTGGTGCCTTATCTATTGGGCTATGGAGTCTCTATAAAAATAAAAACAAAAACGAAAAATGATATTTACAATGACATGGGAAACCTCTCATGGCTTTAAGTAACAAACTTTTTCAGAAAATGCCCATTTACAGGGCTACCAAAAACTTCAGCATCCTCCAAGTTCTACAACTTGTAAGTGTTAATTGAAAAAAATTCAGAAATTTTGAAGGGGCCGATACATAAGGCCTCAAATTTACTGTGCTTGCTTTTATCCTGCTTGGGCACATCCCATTTTAGTACTAGATCTCCCCGCTAGAAATCCTCTTTTCTTACTTTTCTGTCAAAAGCGTGCTTGATCTTCTGTTGATGTTGATGTGCTTTGTCCAGTAACTACTCTCTAGCCTGCTGCACTTCCACTAGCTGTTGTATCCTTCTGATCATATCATCAAGCTCTCCTTGGAAGTCTTGGAAGATGTTTTCCACTAGTAAGGCCAACTAATAAGGAAAGATGGCCTCAACTCCATATACAAGATGAAAAGGAGAGACACCAAGAGATCTCTTTGTTGTCACTCTGTCAGCCCACAGAGCAAACTTGAGCTTTGAATCCCATGCTTTCTTATTGTCCTCTAACAATATTTTGATGATCTTTATAAGGCTCTTGTTAGAGGACTCTGCTAGTCCATTCCCTTGAGGGTAGTAAGGAGTTGAGTGAATCAATGCAATCCCAAACTGCTCACATAATTGAATCAATGGTTTAGCCTTAAAGGATGCAACATTATCAGTGACAATTCTTTTCGGACATCGAAACCTTGCTATAATATCCTCAAGAAAACCAATGATTACCTTGTGAGAAGCACTCCTTGCGGGGATAGATTCTATCCATTTGGTAAAGTAATCTGTGGTAGTCAAGATCCACCTGTGCTGAACACTAGAAGCCGGATGAATATCCCCGATAAAATCTAGGCCCCACTGTTGAAAGGGTCCTGAAGCCACCACATGATTCAAAGGCAAGGACTTGAGTTGCTGCGTTCCTGAGAATTTATGACACTTGACACAAGCCCTGATTTTAGCAAAAACATCAGTGAATAGGCTAGGCCATAAATAGCCAACTCTAAGAATCTTATAGGCTGTGGTTTTCCAGAAGTGATGTCCCCCACACAAACTATCATGAAAGTCAAACATGATTTTTTGGGCTTCCTATGGGTCTAAACATCTCAACAACACCCCTAGAGGATATTTCCAATATAAAACTTGATCAATGAGGCAATATTTAATTGATTTGAGCTTTAAAGTTCTTACTTTTCTTTTTACATCCCATCAGGAGGCTATAACTTCTATAGAAAGCAAATGTTGTCCCTATACCAAGCACATTCTGCTAATGGAGGGTAGGCTTGGGAACTCGTATTAGACAACTCACTCTGCTAATTTTCTGAGCAAGTGTCGATGAAATTTACCCCCAAGGCTTTGCAATTAGTTTCAGCCAGCAGCTTGGCTAAACCTTGACCCTTAATCAACTTAGTGGGTCTTATCTCCAAGTCAAATTCAAGGGTTTTAGCAATCCATTTTCTCCTTCTCCCGTCCATGTCGAGCTTAATGAGAATCTCCTTCACAGAAGTTGAAGGGACATATGCAATGACCTTTGAATGCAAAACATAGACCCTGAAGGATTTGAGAGCCTTAACTAGGGCATAGGCTTATTTTTCCATGATGTCATATTTCAGCTCTGCATCTCTCAATGCCCTACTGAAAAAGGCAATGGGCTGCTCAAACCCTTCATCATTCTTTTGCAACAAAATGGTTGCCAGGGTGTTAAATGAAGCAAAAGAGAAAATCATAAAATCTTTGGAATAATTAGGACTGATGAGCACAAGTGCTTCGGTCACGACCTTCTTTATTTGATCGAAGGAACTACGAGATTCAACAGTCCATTTGATTTCATTTCCTTTCCTCAAGATGGTTGTAATGTCCTTCACTAGTTCAACAAAATTAGAAACAAACATTCTCAGAAAATTAATCTTCCCCAAGAAAGATTGAACTTCTTTCTTGGATCTAGAGAGTGCTAAGGTTTGGATGTTTACTCCCTCAGCTGATACTATGTGCCCCGATAATTTTCCCTCCTTCATAGTAAACAACGACTTCTTGGGATTCAGGGAGAGACCAAATTTTCTGCATTTTTGGAATACCTTTCTCAGATGATGACAATGTTCTTTATCAATCTTGGAGAAAACTATAATGTCATCCAGATAAATGACTACAAATTTATCCCTTTCCCCAATAAAGGCGATGTCGATAGCGCGCTGGAAAGTTTCTCCTACGTTCATCAATCCAAAGGGAATCTTGGCATACATGAATGTACCCCATGGAGTGGTGAATGGTGTCTTCTCTCTGTCCTCAGGTAAGACATAAATTTGATTGTAGCCAGAAAATCCGTCAATCATGGACTCCTGGATGCACCTGTCACCCTCTTCGATATGTGCTCCATTTTCGACAATGGGTAATTATCTTTCTTGGAGCTTCTGTTTAGGTTCCCGAAATCAACACAAAGTCTGATTTCTCCATTCTTCTTTTTCACTGGAGCCAAGTTGGCCACCCATTCAGAATACCTCAAATGAACGATAATCTAGGCATCTAAAGCTTCTTTACCTCTTTCTCCATGATAGGCAACAACATAGGGTTGATCTATCTCAGTTTCTTCCTAAATGGCTTGGCCTCTTCCTTTAGTGGGATCTTATGCTCAATGATGCTTGTGTCGTATGTTCTGAGATTCTCATAAGTCTAAGCAAACACATCAACAAAATCCTTTAATAACTCAGAATATTCAACCCTTTGTTCCCTTGACAAACTGCTCGACAACTTGACAAATTTTGGATCTTTCTCTGTACCAATGTTGCATTCAGTTACATCAACATCATCAACCGATCCTTTAACTTTCACTGCCACATCATTTCTATCAAATAGTCTTTCCAAAGGAACTAGTCCCTTCGGAATGTGATTGCTAGGCAACTGAACAATATGGTGATTAGCGATTTTGTTCAAGAGAACATCAGCATGAGGATTACTTTCAGAATCCTGATCTTGATCAATATGTAGTGCAGAAAACTCATCAACAGTCTCAAGGAATATTTTGATCTCAAGATCATCCTCAAATACTTTCCAATACTTGACATTGTCAAGTATAGAGGGTTTGTAATTTACTTCTACATCATACCTGAGCTTTGGTGGAAAAGGGACTCTGAAATTGCTTGCTGAAACAGTCAAAGAATCAACCATGATGTTTTCTTCTCTTGGAACAAATGAAATGTTGAATGCTAGGAAAAAATGATCAATAAAGTCCCACACTTCATTTATATAACTTCTTAGCCTAGGGTTCTTAGCTTGGTAGAGATTTATGACTTGATGGACAATTAACTCAACATCCCCAAATACTGATATCTCTTTAATTCCCATGTCCTTTGCAACCCTCAAACCTAAAACGAGAGCTTCATACTCTGCCACATTATTGGTAGCTCCGAATTCTAACTTGTAGGACAGAGCTATAGTCTCTTGAGCAAGTGAAACAAGAACCACTCCAGCACCAACACCTTCCTTAGAACAGGTTCCATCGAAGAAAATTTTCCACGCAGAGGTGATAGGAGGGGAACTTTCATAGAAAGTAATAGGCCACTTTTTGATCTCCTGAGGAGGTTCAGGAGCATCGGTGATTTGCAACAAACTAGATCCCAAATTTGTGTCAAGAGCAAAGATAGGATGGTTTGTGGGGTTGCTTCATCACTAATAATGTAGTCCAACTAAGATTTCTTGTAAAGCTTCCTATGCTCACCCCCAAACACCAGAATAGTAGCATAGGTGAGGTCCATCTGCAAAGTTCCTCCTTGTCTTTTTATCCAAGATCTAGATAGAAGCATCCTGAAATTAGAGGGAACGTCAGCTACCATGATGTCCATGATCACGATTTTCATTGGTACCTGGAACAGAGATACAACCAAGTTGTTGATAACCCCAAGGCATTTGACCTTCTTGGAGTCGAAAGAATACAGGTCGTGGTAGGATTTTGTAATATCCAGACCGAGATCTTCCATGACAATCTTAGGCATAAGATTGTGAGATGCCCCTGAATCCATTAAACAGTTGTGCAACACCTTGTCATGTTCAGTGAAGTATAGAAGGGAGAGAATGAATCATCTCTATATTCTACCAAAGGACCTAGGATGATTGCAGGCTTCTCATCTTGGAGGTTTACTGAGTCTGTGGGATGAGACGAAGGTTCAGGTTGCAACATTTTGGAGAGGCACCTTTTCAAGTCTTTATTCTTGACCAGCTCTGAAATGGGTACAGGGATTATAATCTTTTGTATTTCATGCTCAGAGCTGAAAGAGAAGAGGGGATTTAGAATTTCTCTCACTTCCGAAAAAAGACTTTTGACCACCGGTGGGGGGGTCTGTGCCTTCTTTTCCTTGCTTCGGTCAACAATATCTTTAGCAGGTTTTTCTGCTATGATAGGCCGATCAGGGATGTCTGATTTCCCTTCTTTCTGTTTGGACCTTAGATTATATATGTTTGGAGTGTGGCTGGTTTTTTCCCCTTTACTCAGCTCATTTAGTTGGTTGTCCATTAGATACTCCTCGTATGCAAATTGAGTTAAATGGGGAAATGAGGGGGTATCCCCAAGACAATGGATTTCAGGATCAACCTCTCTTCCTCTTCTTCTTCATCAGTGACAAGGTTATTTTGGAGAGGGGCTTGAATTCTTTAATCATCCCTATCCCGACCTCTTTGATCTCTTGGGAGTATCTAAGGAGCATTATTAGGTCTCCTGAAGGTACCTCTATTATCAACATTTTGAGTACTTCTATAGGCCTGTATTGCTTCAAGTTTTACCTTCTCCATATCAGTAGAAATATATTTTACTAATTTGATAAGCTCATCATCTTGAGGGTGGGCAGCAGAGGAAGAGGTTGAAGTTTCAGACCTTCCCCTTCTTATGTACCTATCAGCCTTACTCCTAAGCTCATCAACTTCCATAATATTGGATTCTACTTCAATGGATGCATATTGAATATGAACCAAGGAGGTATCTCTCCTTTCTCTTAACAGGAGCCAGAAATCAGGGTCAAAAGAACTAGAATAAGTAATCTTTGCAGAGGTTTCTGTAGGCTTAACCTTAGTGGGAATTTTTCTATACATTTTATTAAATCTCTTTGAGAAATTAGAAACATATTTCCCTTCCTTTTTCTTCAGTGATCCAAATTCTGTAATATAGTAAAGGAAATCCTTTCTATCCCCCCAATTCTTTAAGAAAGCTTCATCTAGGGCTTCAATCACATCGATAGATTCAGTAGGCAAGGCCCTAAATCACTTCCTAGCCCCGACATGACAATCTGTAAACTTTAAAAGGATTCAAGGTGTTCCTCTGTAGTTATGTCTCCCTCACCTGTGAACTTGGGCAACTGCTTAAGGTAGCCATCCATTGGGAGGGAATTCAAAGACTGAGGAAAAACAAGAGGGGCATACCTAATAGCTATTATGGCTTCCATTCTAGTCTTGGGGGGATTTTCTCCTGCCATTGGAGTGTGAACAGGAGGAGAAGCAGGTGAATATGGAGTTCGGAGAAGTGAGATTGAAACTGTGCTTCTAGGGGACAAGGGAAACAACTGAGTGTTTGAGAAAAAGGTTGGAGAGATGGTAGGAATAGAGGTTTCTATTGCAACAACTCTAACAGGAAGAGAAGTAGTAAATCCAAGGGTGGGTAAGTCTCCTAAGGTCCTAGGTCTGAGCCACGATACAAATTCAGGAGAGACAGGAGTGTTGAAGCTTTCTCCTTCCAAAACGAGGTCAGGAGAAGAGAAATGAGCCGAAAAACTTTCAAAATTCAAAGTTCTGGAAACTACAACAGATGGGATAACAGGAGAAACAGAAACAATGACTAGGGTTTCTGAAGGAAGATTATGAAAATTACCAGAATTACCTAGTTCAGAAGTTGAAGTACCTTCTTGAGGGGCTTTCCTTTCCTGATAATTTTCTCTAGGTCAGCTTCAAGTGTGGTCAGAGGAAATTGTGGATGAGACCTTGTGTGTCTACCTTTCAGAGCCAACTGAAACAGTGGAGTCGGACCAGTGGAGTCGTCAGGTGTAGGTTCCAATCTACAATGGTACTGAGTTCTGATGCACCTTCATAATCAACAAGCTTTGTCATTCTGTCCAAAGGAAAATCTTCAATTTGTCCCCAACAACGATGCTAGAAATGTTAGCACCAGAAGTCACCTTTGGATTGCGGCAGAAGTAAGCCCACTACCCATCACTTTATATATCATGATTAATGGATTTAAAGAGGTAAAATGGTGCAGACTCAAGAGAATATCATTTTAACTCAGAACACTGGGGTAGTATGCACAAGGAAATGAGTTCTTGATCAACTTCAGCTAGCAAGTTGTAGTAAGGGTGAGTAGGAGGAAGAAATTGAGGAGAAGATGTAAATGTCTTCTCTGGACATCATGTCTTCCAATAACCTAAGGAAGCAAAAATATGAAAACAATATCCTCTTGAATTTGAAGTTTCAGGAAAATGAAAATTCTATAATTTCACAACAATCAAACATTCATTACAACACAATCACCACAATCCATGCGAATCCTTCGATCATGAACATTCAGTATCAGACACAAGTAAGATGGAAACTGAAGCTAACTTTCATTAAACAAGAAGTCTCATATCAAGTTACATAACCAAAGAACCAAGGCTTCATTAAAACATTACAATATGAGATATTAGCTCAACCATCGACCATTACAAAATATCAAAACTGAGTATATATACTCAAAACTGCTGCAACTACTAAGAGAGTGATTGGACCCCTACAATCAAATGTTATAGTCGGCTCCCTCTCTGTCACACTGCACAGGCATTCTTCTATCAGACGTGAACTTAGATCAGCATGGGCATTGCAGGAAAGTCTGTTCGTAGGAGTACCACGGGCTGACGGTTCAGTCCCCACGGCTGGACCTTCCATTTATGGAGTGAGCCGAGGTTTCAACCACCACTCCTTTTTCCATTAAATTCCTTCGTCGGGATCAAGACGAGACTTAACACCCAGGGATCTACCATGTGCTGCTAAAGGCCCTTCGAGTCAACTCGGCACCCTAAAACCATGATGGCCTCATTGTTTAAGTCATATGAGCATCTTCGGCTTTTGGTGCAAGTCTCATGAAATTCACACTCCTTCCTTCGCGCTCCGAAATCTCCTGGTGCTAGCTTCGCCTTCACTGCATTTGTCTTGCATACCCCCTTGAGCCATGACCATGGACCCAACTCCTGGGTGCATCGCAATTTTGCGCTTCAGGGCCCTCACATCACTTGACTACACTCCCCCGATACCTGATATTATGAAATTTCCCCTCTTTAGATCAACGATCGGATCTTCTTATGCATCTAACGACCACGATTGATCCCAAAACTCCAAAAATTCACTTCCGTGAACTGTCAGATCGGCTGCCACCTTTCCCTATAAGATCCACAGTCCAGATCTAATCTTCATCATATCGAGATTTCGCATCTCAGGAAATCGAAAGGCTACTCACCTCCCTTCTCCCGATTTCCGATCCTATGCTCGGCTTAGATCGAAGGTACACGGGTTTCATCGCTCCAATGGCCCAGATCATTTCATGAGTTTTCACCTCGCGAGTCCTTACGACTCCGCCCTTGGAATTTTTCGACTCACAAAACCATGAAATTGTTGATCCTGCACCACGTGCCCTTCTGAATTTGAACAATCAAGATTTATTCGCGAGTTCTAACAACCTTGCCTCTACACTTTCTAAGTTATGAAAATTCGAAATGCTAATCTTTTTCCATCTTCCCTTCCCAGTGCCGACATCTAGGATTAACCTCGCGACTTCAGACCTTTGTCTGACATTAAACTTCGCACAACTTTATGATCCCGAACGCCTGAGGGCCGCAAATATGAACTTCAAATGAAATCTCCTCTGTTGAAACCTAAACTTGCTTGCTCGCTTGATTTGATTCCATATCAAACCACTCTAAGTGTTGTGCTTTGTTCTCATGGATGCGGACTACGTAAAATAAAAACTTGGATGATTGGATAAGGGCTTGAGAAAATAGAAGGATTAGTGACAGAAGTAACAGAGATGAGTGCTTAAACAAAAAGGGGCAAACAAAATGACTTTGTTGGCTGAAGGGGAAAATTTAAAGACATGGCCTGCAAAAGAGAGAAGAACAGGGCATGGGCATAGACTCGGGTATAAACCACTAACTCACAGGACCCTGACAAGTTCATGTGATAACACCTAAGATATTCTTTAGACACCTAGGATCTTCAGGATCTAATGAGTTCTCTCTACTGTCAAACCATTATTATGAACTGATCAAGTTGGATATCTCTTACAACAGTCCCATGATACTATTGAACACACCGACAACACTGAGAGGGGGGGTGAATCAGTGTGAGGCTCTTTTTACATTTTTTTCAAAACTTTAGTTAGCAATAAATTCTAACGTCATTACGCATTAATTCCATTAACAACTAGTTTCTTGCATGAAAACATATCTTAATAGCATACATCAACAACTATGAACCATCACAATAATGAACACAAATGTAATGTCCCCAAGGTCAAGCCCCGATGTAAAGATTGCATTATGAATTGTAAGTATGTTTTATTAGGCTGGTGAGCCAAGTTTATATAAGCTGGGGGCTTATGTAATTATTAGGCTAGGGAGCCTAAGTGTTGAAGGCCAAGAGCCTGCTTTTGTATATGTTATCATGCAGAGCATTAATAAAAATATAAACACCACCGTGTGCAGGTCGACACGATAAATGAGTGATGAGGGACTAAGCATCCACAGAGTGGGAAAGGGATTAGGGGCTGGAAGGTGGGATTAGGGGCTAAGTGTTGAGCCTAGGGGCTTAAGCCTTAGGAATAATATTTTAATATTATTCCAAAAGATATGTGCATTATATGTTTTAACCTAAGTCCTTTTGGAAGGACATATGATTTTCCAAATGGTGGGAGGAACGCATGCTGAAGGAACGCATGCAGTCGCATGGGTGACAAGTGTCAACCCTAGCGCATGCAATAAAAGGCTGAGACGAGCCGTGTTGGGGGGTTCCTCCTCTATTCGACCCTGGACTGTCCTGAGCATGAACCGTGTGACCTCTGCAAGAGACCCTCGTGCAATTATGAAATGGAAAAAAATCTTGTGTTTGTCCTGAAGAGCCAGTGCACCTCTGTTCGGAGTCGTGGAGTCTGTGTCGACCCCTACGGGAATTGCTGGTCACACAATCCCAAAACCATAGCTGTGGGACTATGCTGTAATGGCAGTGAAAACTGCTAAATAGAGCTATGATAGGGGTTTCTCCATCATTGGACCTGATCTACTGAACGGTACGTCCGACCCAACCTCTGTAAGAGTATACCCCATACACCCTTTGAACCAAGAGCCATAGTGTTGATTCGGAGAGAGCCTGTGTCAAATTCGGAAAGCCGATGAATCCTTTATCTGACAGAGTGAGCCTGTGCGTGGATTCCCTGTCCCGAAGCCATGACTATGAGACCATCCTGTGATTGCTGAACTAGCTTGGGAAAGCCTCTGTCTGTTTTCTCGTGGATTGTTGTGGCCACGCAGTACTGGACTGCGTGTGGATTGTTGGCCAGTTGTTCAACACTCTCTTCAAGTGAGAGAGGTGATTGAGGCTGAAAGAATAGGTTGTTGGCCTATGAGTGATTCTCTCCAGGTGAGAGAGTGCGCAGAGGAAGGAGAGAACTCCTGGAAGGAACCCTGTAACTGCCATAGAACTCGGAGACTTCCAGTCCAGTCTGTTGCTGTAACCCAAGGCAAGGGAGGTTAGCAGCCGAAGGACTGTCTAGGTGACAGAGAAGGTGTATACTCCTGGGGTGGAACAGGCATGTGGGGAATGAGCATCTGTGGGTAGTGAGCATGAGTGGTTCCTGGGAGTGAATTCCTTCCTTGTGACTGTGTGTTGTTTTCCCTGTAACCTCAGCCTAGCCTAGGATTCCTTGTCTTGGGGTGGAGCTTAATCTCAACTCAGGGTTGACCCACTGTGAAGTTGATGAGCAGTGCGGTCTAAGGCTAGGAGGTTCATGGAAGGCCTGCACTTGGTTGGTGGAACTACCACTATTTCAAAGATAAGTACCAGATGATGCTTTAATTATGTTTTTGTATCTTTGTGTATTATAATTATCATATATTCTGCTGTGCATTTGGATTCATGTTATAGCCATGGATTATTTATGTTAGTAATAATTCTTATGCTTACTCTGAGCTTAAATGTATTTATTTTCTTAAATGCATGTGGATTATATAATGCATGTATGAGTTATGCAAAAGGTGTGTACAGATTGGTAACGGAGAGCAATAAAAGCCTTGGAAATACAAAGGTGTGTCACAGTTTGGTATCAGAGCCAAGGTTTCGACGCTGAGCCTAGATGGGCTAGTTGAGTGGTCTTTGGACCAAGGGTGTGAGGATAAATTGTGTCTAGAGGACCAACTTTGGACCCTGGATTGCTTTGGAGTGTTAAGGAGTTACTTGACCGTGCTTACGAGCTCAGGAGGTATAGCGGTGTTATGAAACCGCAACCAGTGTGGTATAAGTCCACAGGGAGAGAGGACTCCACACTAGAAGTGTTGGAGCCTGAGGATCTGTTTGGGAGGGAAGGTGAACCCTCGTGACTGTCATATTTGGAAAGTGTGTGTAGGGTTTAAATCCCTTTGAATTTGCACAACAGTGTGGAAATCACGATACACAAAATCCCGAATTAGTCAGGATCGTCCATCAGAAAGGACGCGGGGAGAGCGATCAACCTTTCGCTGACACGTAACTTGAATTGGTCAAGGGTGAGTTTGTGAAGATTCATGAAACATGAATTCACATTTGGATCACAACTGTCGATCTAAGCGAGATCTGGACCGTTGATTTTCCAAGAAGAAATCGTCATTTCGGGGGATGGGAAGTGAGGAGAGGTGAACACCTCTGAAACCCGAAACCCCGAAATTCCCAAAATGATCTACACCATAGATCGTAAGAGAGGACTTGACATCGGATCAAGTGTAAGATTAGACCGTAATTCATGATTTCGGCAAACAGAAGTTCGAGATGTGTAGATGCACAAACTTCCGATGCCCGAAACCCCGAAACACCGAGAGGATCTGCGCCGTAGATCTGAGAAAGATCTAACTGTTGGATTTTACTTGGAATGGACATGGACACATGGATGTGTACCACGTGCCAGTGGGTTGAGAAGAAAAGCGAGAGTGGTGGGTTCTGATGACGTCGTTAAAAGCGATGTGGACCCTCCTGAACGTGCCACGTGCCACCGTGGTTGTGGGTGACAACTGTGCTATGTGGGCTCGGAGGGTAAAGTATATCGGAATTTCTAAAGTTGGGGGTTGGAAAGGAAAGCAGTTTTGAAATCCTCGTGGACCAAAACCCCGAAACCAAAAGTCTCGAAGTCCCGAAATCTCCGAAGATGGAAGAATCGTAGCGAATTTTAAGGACGACAGTTGTGTTGTGGGCCCGGAGAGTAAGGAAACCGAATTTTCAGAATTCGGAAATTAGAATGACAAAAGGTTGGGAGTCACTGCAT
>JASDQU010307460.1:55910-70886 GCA_032191745.1 Picea mariana | reverse complement strand
CTTATGATTCGCGAGGAAAGATCTAGACCATTGAATCATGGTGAGTGTCATTCGTTGATCTGACACACTTGAATTTCATGAAGACGAAAGTTGAAAGAGGGAAGAGAACTGCTTTCTAATTTCGTGAACCACGAAGTCCCAATTCATGAGAAAAAGGATCCACACCATTAGATTACGAGGAGCTTTGATTCATTGGATCTGACTCATGTAGATTTCGAAAAACTAGAGACCGGAAGAAAAGAAGGGGAAACTGTTTTTCGAAACCTCGAAATGCGAATTGTCGATTCGCAAGGAATTGACCGGGACCATCGAACCCGGAAAGCTGTGGACCTTTGATCTGAGGAAACAGGGGTTCGGGAGTTCGAACCTCGGGAGAAAGGAAGAGAGCTAGTCCTCAAAGTTTGCAAAGGGTAAAGTCCCATAGTGCTCGGAAGTTGGTGCCCCAGATTATAGCTAGAGGTCACATCAGTGGAAGTTAAAGGAAGAGCTAGCACGCGCTAGACTCTTGTTTCGGATTTCGGGGATAGAGAGAGTCGAGGGTGACTCATATTGAAACACCCGATATGCAAAATCCTGAAACGCCTTTTGGATAGGCGCGTGGTCATAGCCAGTGGCCATGTAGGAGAAACTTGTAGGAATCCTGGAAGAATTGAATGCTTCTGGGATCCGCAAGAAAAAGGGTTATAGGGAGAAAGAAGTTGCTGCAATTTGTGGTAGCAAGTATGTTATGGCTTGTTTTGCCAGCCCAAGGAAAGAATGCTTGCATGTTGCAGGTGGTTTTGGTAATTTTGTTGCCTCATGAAGGAAGCAACAAAGAGCTAAAGAGTTGGTTATAAGTCTGATAAAAGAAGCATGAAAGCTTCTACTACTATCAGATATTCAGGTAGTATAATTTTAATGGCAGTCATGCAGGTATGAGTTTTATCACTCTTTTTACATAATTGTTGAAAGGAAATTACGGTAAGCATTTCCTCATCCAGAGCTATGTTATTAAATCACATGATTATATTATTTGAATGCATACCACCAGATGTGGTAAAGGCTGCAGGTCTGTATTAATTCAATTTTTATTTTTTTTGCTTCTTAATGCACACATTGACATAGTCGAATGTCATGTTAATTTGGTTATGGTGTAACAACCAAAGACTTAAAAGATAAGAACTTGCTACAAGAATGAATTCCAGAAAGCTAGTCATGCATGAGACCAGGACATGGTTGGATATGGCAAGGTATAGTTGTGGAAAGATTATGAGCCACACAAAGTACTAGAAGCTTCCTACTTTTAAATAAAACTTGGGAGGCAACCTTTTTGCTAACACTAATGAACACCGCAGAATTATATTCTTGGTGTAGTGTTCGGGTCGGAAAGGAAGGCATCCAATTAATTGGAAAGATAATAGGAAGTGTATGGATAATATGGCAACACATGGGCCAAAATTCCAACTCATGGATGGTGAGATACATGACTGAGATAGAGAGCATTATGTAATTCAATGCAAGGTGCACTGAATAAGAATGCATTGAGAATCACACTCATGCATAATAAGTGATATAATTGCATACTAAGTGCAATGGTTGAATATGTTTGGTAAGTACATGCATATATATTATTGCATGGAAATAATTATGTTGATGGCTGAAATGTTGCTAACCCCTGAAATTGAGAACATTTCAGGAACTGTTAAACACTGCAACAGGAAAGTTATAATCCAGGTAGTCACAAGAATGGAGACTACATAAAATTTAATGTTCGTAAAATTGAAATAATGAACTTACTATTGTTAACTGTGGACATGCATATGCATAGAATGACAAGTCATTCTCTTGGTCAAGTTGTTTGGTAATTGTGATTGAATTGCCAGGTGCAGAAATTCTAAGATTATTGCATAAGATGTTGTACATATTGAATTATGATGTACAGAAAATACTAACAATTTGTTGGCAGTATGAAAGATGAAGTCTTGCAGGAAAATAGTAGGCAGTTTTGTGCCTGTGGAAAAATCACAGGGATGACTGCATTCATAATGTGACAACAACCAAGATGAATCATGAAATAGGACGTCATGTTTTGGGAATAAAATTTTAATTTCCTTTCGAATTAATTGGAATTCCTAAATGAATTCTTGTATGTTCTCTCATGATAACTGCATGTGGTTGATGCAGATGAGATGATGTTGATAAAAGTTAAAATGTTGACTACAAAGAGTATCTCGGGAAGATGCTGCTTGGAAACCTTTGAGGGCAGTTGGAACTCTTGGAGCCATGGTGCTTTAAGACTTTTGGTCTGGCCTGTTTCCAAGCTCAAGGAAGGGAGGTGTAGCACCGATGGACTGTGCTTGTGAAGGTGTATACTCCTGGGTGGGACAGGCATGTGGGGAATGGGAGACCGTTGGTTGGAGTACTGCCAAGGTTTGAATGGTTGGAGTGCTGCCGAGGTCTGGTAGCTTGGCCTAGACCATGTGGATAAGGATTGTGGACCATGGCTATCTTGGGAAGCCATTGCCCGATGGAGTCATAGCTCTGCTCTGGGGTGGGAGGTCTTCTCACTCAAAAGATAAGTACAATTCTCTATCTATTATATGTTGTGTATGTTGTATACAGTTTTAATGTTATTGAATTTGTTTGTATATACATACATATACATTGCATAAATGATTGCATTACTACATCCATGACTGTACCTAAGGTGTCTCATATTTCATTACTTAAGAAATATATATACTTGATGCTAATCATGTAATCGAATGGAATATGATTTAGGTGGAACCAGAAAGTGTCTTGTAAGTGCATCTTGTGTGTATATTGGACAGGAAAATAAAACAGTTCTGGAATCGAGCTATTGAGCTTGTAAGGGTCCAATGGACCTAGTACGGTCCTGAGGACATGACATGGGAGCATGAGGATGCTATACGGGTGTAATACCGGCATATTTGTTTTTAAGATTTGGAAATCTTGTTGATGTTGTGTGAAAGTTGCACTGAGGATAGTGCAAAAATAAGGGAGGGGGGATTGTAATGTCCCCAAGGCCGAGCCCTGATGTAAAGATTGCATTATGAATTGTAAGTATGTTTTATTAGGCTGGTGAGCCAAGTTTATATAATCTGGGGGCTTATGTAATTATTAGGCCAGGGAGCCTAAGTGTTGAAGGCCAAGAGCCTACTTTTGTATATGTAATCATGCAAAGCATTAATAAAAATATAAACACCACTGCATGCAGGCCGACACGATGAATGAGTGATGGGGGACTAAGATTCCACAGAGTGGGCAAGGGATTAAGGGCTAGAAGGTGGGATTAGGGGCTAAGTGTTGAGCCTAGGGGATAAGCCTAGGGGCTTAAGCCTTGGGAATAATATTTTAATATTATTCCAAAAGATATGTGCATTATATGTTTTAACCTAAGTCCTTTTAGAAGGACATGTGATTTTCCAAATAGTGGGAGGAACGCATGCTGAAGGAACGCATGCAGTCGCATGGGTGACAAGTGTCAACCTTGCCGCATGTAATAAAAGGTTGAGACGAGCCGTGTTGGGGGGTTCCTCCTCCATTCAACTATGGACTGTCCTAAGTGTGAACCGTGTGACCTCTGCAAGAGACCCTCATGCAATTCTGAAATGGAAAAAAAGCCCGTGTTTGTTCTGAAGAGCTAGTGCACCTCTGTTCGGAGCCATGGAGTCTGTGTTGACGCTTGCGGAAATTATTGGTCACGCAATCCCGAAACCATAGCTGTGGGACTATGCTGTAATGACAGTGACTGCTGAATCGAGCTATGATAGGGGTTTCTCCTTCATTGGACCCGATCTGTTGAACAATACGTCTAACCCAACCTCTGTAAGAGTATACCCCGTACACCCTTTGAACCAAGAGCCATAGTGTTGATTCAGAGATAGCCTGTGTCAAATTTGGAAAGCCGATGCATCCTTTATCTAACAGAGTGAGCCTGTGTGTGGAGTCCCTGTCCCGAAGCCATGACTGTGACACCATCCTGTGATTGTTGAACCAGTTTGGGAAAGCCTGTGTCTGTTTTCCCGTGGGTTGTTGTGGCCACACAGTACTGGACTGCGTGTGGATTGTTGGCCAGTTGTTCAACACTCTCTTCAGGTGAGAGAGGTGATTGAGGCTGGAAGAACAGGTTGTTGGCCTGTGAGCGATTCTCTCCAGGTGAGAGAGTGCACAGAGGAAGGAGAGAACTCTTGGAAGGAACCCTGTAACTGCCACAGAGCTTGGAGACTTTCGGTCTGGTCTGTTGCTGTAACCCAAGGCAAGGGAGGTTAGCAGTCGAAGGACTGTCTAGGTGATAGAGAAGGTGTATACTCCTGGGGTGGAACAGGCATGTGGGTAAGGAGCGTCTATGGGTAGTGAGCATGAGTGGTTCCTGGGAGTGAATTCCTTCCTTGTGACTGTGTGTTGTTTTCCCTGTAACCTCAGCCTAGCCTAGGATTCCTTGTCTTGGGGTGGAGCTTAGTCCCAACTCAGAGGTGACCCACTGTTAAGTTGATGAGCAGTGCGGTCTAAGGCTAGGAGGTTCGTGGAAGGCCTTCACTTGGTTGTTGGAACTGTCATTGTTTCAAAGATAAGTACCAGATGATGCTTTAATTATGTTTTTGTATCTCTATGTATTATAATTATCATATATTCTGCTGTGCATTTGGATTCATGTTATAGCCATGGATTATTTATGTTAGTAATAATTCTTATGCTTACTCTGAGCTTAAATGTATTTATTTGCTTAAATGCATGTGGATTATATAATGTCTGTATGAGTTATGCAAAAGGTGTGCACATATTGGTAACAGAAAGCGATAAAAGCCTTGGCAATAAAAAGGTGTGTCACAACAAAGAACACTAGATATATGTGTAAGTTTATTTTGGATTATGTGTTACATGAGACTACAATATTCGGGGTTTATCAACACCAGCTAAAAAAGGAGCACCAACTCTTAATGCAAGACCCAACCTACAGATCTTAGCACCAACTGAGATGTGAGGAATCGTTCAGTCAAACCCTCAAGTACAAGACCCAACTTGTAGAAATAAAAAAATATGTCATCATGTACGTGACTTGTCTATGCTGCAACATGTGTATGTACATGACCTCATTCATTGTCATCTTGCGTACACCTTCAAAAAATTAGGGTTTCTGAAACTTCAAAACTTTTGGCCCTTCAGAACCTTGTTTCCTCTCTCACATCCACATGTAACCTATCATTGCAACTAGCCTATCACTTCCAAACCTGTACCATCATCAACCAAAACAAAATATGCACCATCCAACAACCTATGCATGTTCCTCATGCATACACCATCACACAACATAGATATCCCTCACCCACATCAAAACAAAACCACTCAACCAACCAACCAACATCTACCATATCCAAACATAATAACAACCATACAAAGAATGATTCAAGAATTCACCATACCATGAGAAAATCTATGCATCAAAACAACATGCAACCATACTAGAACTATTGTACCATATCTGAACCTATAGAATGATATCCTCGAAACTTGCTTTAGACTTCAGAAACCTGGCACCAACATCTACTCAAGAGTTTCTTGGCCTTTTCATATATATGTGACCTATGCTTCTTCAACATGTGTATGTACACACCCTAGAATTATACATCTCGTGTATGTATGCGACCTCCTCCACTGCGACCCACGTACAACTTTGGAAAACTACGGTTTTTTGAACCTCTGAAACTTTCACCGTCAAACCTCCTTGCTACCTATGACTTGCAAAACTTCTGATGCATCCATGAGTACCTGCAATGAACCTTTCACCAAATAATAGACATTCAATATGCTCAAGGATTCTCATCATAAGAGATCCTCTCTCTCTTATTTATACTTCTCCAAGTAGCTTCCATTAGGGCTTATCTTCTAACCAACTTCCTTCTTTCAGAGATAACCCACTTCTAACCACTTTGTCCACTTACAACCACTTTATCCTCAAATAGTAAACTCTCCACTTCAAGTTGCACCTAGTTTAGTTTTAATTATTTTCTTGTTGAAACTACTTACCCCATTATTAACTCCTATTTACAACCACTTTGACTAGTAAACTTCTTCTAGGAGCTTCTAGAATAATTTGGCTTATTTGACCTTCTAGGGGCTTCTAGATAACTCATGAGAATTCTCCAACTTCTCAAGGACATATCTCCCTAATGGTGAGGAACTGTGTGACGTACCACATATCATCGAAAATGGTATGACATGTACATTCCATCCATGATAATCTCACTTGCAAACTCATTAATCTTCATTACATTATGCCTCAACCAAAATTTGGTTCCCTAACCACACTGCTACCATATTTCTCGAATTACTCAACCACAAAATCATTTGGACTTTTCAAAGCATCTTCCTGTGAGGTATTTCACCATAAGGGGACCACTTCGAGAAATTTATCCAAGAGTGTCTTTCCATGAGGGATTTAAACATAAGGGGACCACTTTGGAGTTCACCCATTTGGTACTTCCTACATAAGGGAATCCTTATCGACTACCTTGAACATGAAATCAATGATATAATGATACAACAATGATCAACCTTTACATCAATGACAACACATTAATCCATATACACAACAATATATCTATGACATCATACATCAATGACAACGCATCACTATGACACTACTTGACATCAACCCTTTGACATCAATCATTTGAAATCAATGACAACATAGTCTGACAAATATCTCTTTCCTCAGTAATTGTGTAACCATCATTGTGACCTCGTATCCCTGTGGTGTTTTCATGGTGCAGAACCCTTGGATTTAGTGGCATATTTGTGCAATTTAGTGGGTCTTTTCTGACACGATTTGGCTCCAACCCTTTGTCATCAAAACCAAATCTCCATCTATCAAACATTTGTGGCAATCCTATGTCCATCAATAAAAAATTATCCATTGATAAAAAGATATCAATAAAGTACAAAACCATTTTATGACAACACTATGTTATTTGTAAAGTCATAAAATTAATTACTTCAAAATCATAGTTTTTAATTGTTGGATTTCCTTTCACTTTAAGAGTGGATTTATTCTCTCAAAAGGAGTTTGGATGATTTTTTCTATTGTGAACTTGAAATGAAAACTTAGGAACACGTTTGGCTTTCTTGGTCTCTATATCTTTTAGCTAGATGAACTCCCATTTATCATCTAAAAATTTTGGCCATTTCATGTTTTACTTAAATAAAAAAGAGTCCAATGGGCATCATTATTTTGGTAAATGAATAATAAAAAAAATGTTCACAGGAAAAAATATTGCAACAGATCAACCATGTCCGAAGGTAAAACAATTGATGTCTAGATCAAAATAGGAAACTATTTTCTCATCGGCAATCTTTGATATTCATTCTTTTAAGGCATGGAATAAGTGCATGAGAATAACTTTATTTTATTTTATTTTATTTTTCCAAAGAACAGAAAAATATAGAAAAATGCATGATTTTAAGTAAAAGTTCATGCCCTATAAAAATAATGTGTTATGCATATCACAAAACTATCATCTTGCTTCCATTCCTTGACATGTGTTCTTCTAAGGCACATATTATTTATCTCAAAAGTTTACTTTTAAATGAATTTTTCAATCTTCCAAGATGCTCAACTAACTCATTTATGCACTGAAAACCAACTTTGATGAAAATTTTGTAATATCATGATAATATGATTTTAAGCAAATTGATGCATGTAATTAACTTGAATACATTCATATAAGCATGCAAACAATGTTGAATGATTAGAGAAAAAAAGACTCAAATGGAGCAAATAAGTCAAGTCACCAAATCCTCATTTCATGAAAGATAAATCCAAAAGTATCGTGGATAAGAAATACAGAAAACCAAACACCAAAGAAAAGGAACCATAAAAACATCCTTTCAAATCAAGCAAGATAAAACCAAATGTGAGTGAAGGAATTGTTTTCAAAAATTTAATGGTGGGGGGCCTTTATTTTTTCCAAAATTAAGGGGAGTTGTTGAGGCCTCAACAAGATGTGAGGGAGGTACTCAACACACCTATGGATCAACACTGCTTCCCTTACATGCATATGTGTGAGGATCTCTTCACCAAGTGGGTCAAGTATGACAAAGCACATCCACTAGATCAGATACCTCATGCACGAGAAACAACTGGGACAAAACAATTTAATGGGTTGACATTAGTTTTTGTATTTGCTTAAAATAGTGTTAGTACTATTTTTCGACATTTTAAATTTTAATAAATAAGAGAATTGAACATGCACAAGAGGTTGATGGTCTTTGTTAGAAACGTTTTTAGTTTAGAAGCAGAGGAAACTATTTTCCAAATTTAATTCAAAAGCTCCGAAGGAGCCAAGGAAAGTTTACCAAATATATGCATGCTTTCTCATTAGTGGATGTTTCTTCAATTTGATTGAATGCTACATTATTCTAGTAAGATTTTAGTCCTTTTTCAACTATCTCAATTAATTAATAATTTTCAAGGTAAAGTCTGGTGAAATATAATATTACTTGATAATTATTTCTTTGTGTTACGTGAACTTAGAAAAGTACAAAATTATTTCTTGCTTATCTTTCCTCGTATATATTTCTGCATGCATGCTATTTAATTATGTTTTCTTAAGTACATCTGGTAGCTGATAGAATTCATTTGGTATTACTACTGAAGAAATTTAGTTTCATATGTTGCTTACTAATCACTACTAAGGGTTATCCTGAGCATGGATTTCCCCAATGAATCTTTTTCTTTATCATTCATTTTTTTCTTCATAATATAGAAAGAAAACAAAAGAAACAAAAAATATAATTGAGTATTTAAAAGAATGAATTTGAAACAAACAAAATCAGTAAATATCATCAAATTCCTCTTGGGCCATTAATCTAGAGGATTACACTATTCCAAATGGGGAAGAGTCTAATTGGGCCTCATCCTTGGGTGTGATCCCTCTTGTTGAGTTAAAGGGAATCCAACCCCCTAAACACCCTCTTACATGTATTGAATGATTGGGCTTGGAAACACTCAAAACGAAATAGAAGTTTCGAAGTAAAAATAATTTAGAAAGATGATTTAGGTTTCATAGGCATCACTAATCCCCACCCCCCCCTCTCTTGTGGAAACTAGGCCCCCAAGTCTTCTTCTGTGTCCATCTACAATCAAGGATACATTTTATTTATTATTTTTAATAAACATCATTTACATATTACATTGTTGGGATCACAACCATTACATTATACATCACTAAGTAGGGAATTAAAAATGGTGATGTTACATTCCCCTACCCCTATAATTCACACTGCCCTTGGTACACATCACCATACAATCTTACATATTTACATACATAAACTTTTACATCAAAATACTTGATAATTCCACAACTTAATGAATTGTGCGGTAATTCCAACTAGGAAATCATGTTCCCCTTCAACCCAAGGAATGGGATCCGTCATTGATTGGAAAGGAAGTCTTAGATTTTTAGCTCTAGAAACTCCAGCTACCAAGAAGGAGTCTTCATACACTTATGTACAAATGTACATTTATCTTTCTTCAAAATTTGCAAAAATTTATGAGTACTCCTCTCACATGGCCTCCTCATGTTCCCATGTGATGTCATTGGACCTTTACCAAGTTGATGGATTTGTTCCTGAGAATTTTGAATTTCCAGTCCATGATGCACATTGGCTCCACCCGAAATTTCCCTTCATGTTCCACATGGACCGCAATCCAATCAATCACATGGTTAGGATTAGGTACATACTTCTTACACATTGAACACGTTATGGATTCTCATGGATGTAGATAGTACAAGAATGTATGCAATTGGTTGTATCCTTTCTCGGAATTTAATTGGCTCATAGTATCTTGCTTCCAATTTTGGGAAAGTTCCCAATAATAATGAGATCATGTTGGCTTTAACTTTTAAAAACACATGCTCACCCACTTTGAATTACCTATGTGTTCCTCCTTTGTCAACCTAACTCTTTTCCCTTGTTGAAAATCTTGCTTAAGAAGTTAAGAGTATTTAGTATTCTTTAACCTTTTAATTATTATAGCAATAATTGCATCATGAGGATCACTGAAAGAAATAGATTCACAGTATACACAAGGATTTTTCCTAGGAAACCATCTTTGTGAAGAAAACCCAACAAAACTTCTTCAGTATAGATTCATCAACCAAGTACAATGTCAATACAATGATCTCTTTGAGAGAGAGAGAGAGAGAGAGAGAGAGAGAGAGAGAGATTCCATAACATTACCATAGGAACAAATGGCTTGGTCTTGCACTAAAATGTCTATAAAGAAACTCGGATATGATGCTAAATGAGAGTCTCAGTCATGCAGTAAGCATGCCTCAAATCTACAGTTCAAAATCCTCATATCTGCTACCAAAGTATGCACCCAAGTAACCTCGAATCTACACCTTAAGTGAACTCTCACCTGTACCTTGACTGAGCTTGGACCTGCACTAGAATTCACTTTAATAAAAGAAGTCACTTTAATAAAAGAACCACTTTATCACAATTTTATAAAAACTCATTTACAAAGTCATGTGCCTAGTAGTGTAAACATGAGGTTACATCTACATACAAGACAAAGCATGTGGAGAACCTCCCGAGATACAAAAGCTAACACTCCCTCTTAGTGAGGGAAGTACTCGCCGCCATCATCATCATTTGGTCCCATCACATTGTTCTCAGTAGGAGCTCCCTCTTAACCTGGAGTCATCCTCAACATCTGCACAGAACTTGAACCAGAATTGTCACACACCCACTACAACAACTAAGATTTTCTTTTATTTTTCTTTTCTTCGAGGGACAGAATCCCTGAATTTCTATGGGGCCTAGTGCAGACCATCCCTTCCCTTATCCTCCTCCATGTGACCACCTCTATGAACATACTTTCAAGATTTTTGTTGCAAGGAACCCTTGTTCCTTCAATCCCCGAAACCCGAAAGCCCGATTTCATCTGTATCTATGGTCCATATCATCGACTTGATCAATGGCCCTGATTAAATCCCAACATTATACCTTTCGGGATTTCTGGCATGGTCTTCACTCCTATTCCTTCGATGTCCAGAACCCCAGTGGCTTTAGATCTTCGCCACGCATTCTCTACAAATGGGTGGTCCAAATCCTTTCGGGACTCCTCCTTCCTACCACATGACCCTGTCCTATGACCTAGGGCTCATCCATAGAGCGCGTCGGGGTTTCGTGTACCGGGATTTCACAACTTGTGAAAACGAGGGGTATTTCCCTTTGGTTTCCTGGGTGCCGAAACACCGAAACTTATTCACACTAAACCGATTCGGGGTTTCGTATACTGGGATTTTGCGACTTGCGAAAATGAGGGGTCTTGCTCTTTGGTTTTCCGGGTGCTGAAATGCCGAAACTTATTCATGCTAAACCGATTCAGGGTTTCATATACCGGGAATTCGCGACTTGCGAAAATGAGGGGTCTTGCCCTTTGGTTTCCCAGGTGCCAAAACGCCGATACATCTTCACACTAAACTGATCCAGGGTTTTGTATACCGGGATTTCGTGACTTGCGAAAACGATGGGTCTTGCCCTTTGGTTTCCCGGGTGTCAAAAAACTAAAACTTATTCACACTAAACCGATTCAAGGTTTCGTATACTAGGATTTCGCAACTTGCGAAGATGAGGGGTCTTTCCCTCTAGTTTCCCTAATGCTGAAACGCCGAAAGTTATTCACACTAAACCGGTGGTCTAGATCACTCATGGATCAACAACCACGATCACATCGTGATTTCGTGAATCGTGAGTTTGTGCGATCTTACCCTTTACCACTTTAGGTCGCGAGTCAACAGAATGCTACCCAACTTCCATGAGTCATGTGTYGATAGACAGTTCCGAATACTTCGGGACTTTCAGGACTTCGTCAAGTCCACTCTCYTGCCTATGCAAGGGTTAAGATCGACGGTCAATAGAGCTCTGACAGATCCTTGGATCTACGGTCCTGGATCCCATCGCTACTTGCAAAGGCTGAAGGGGTTGAGGTATTAACGCCTGTGCTTCTCCTCTAGATCCAYCGGTCTTGACAAATCTGGGGTATTTCCAAAAGSATTCTGACCATTCATCTACCAAGCAATGGGGTATTCTCTTTTGATAATTGGACTCGCTATCCTTTATGAGCTTGATTCACGAGATTCAACCTCTCGGGGCTTCGAATTCCCATGACTTCGAAACGTGAGAGAACTACTCTTTCTTGTACAAGGTTTCCAGACCCAGGTCATTTGGACCTTCAGATGATTCTTGGGTAATTATCCCTAGGCTTGGTGACCTGACTGAGATGCCTTCCTAATTCGTCGAGCTATGAGCTCTGTGACTGGGGTAAAGTAAACTTGTGGGTTTTCTATAACAGTAGTCTTTTCAAGGAACTCACTCCGACTCTGAAATGTGGGGAA
Organism: Picea mariana; assembly: GCA_032191745.1. NCBI lineage: Eukaryota > Viridiplantae > Streptophyta > Pinopsida > Pinales > Pinaceae > Picea > Picea mariana. Next base: position 58,479 of record JASDQU010307460.1, on the reverse strand, counting down.
ACTCCCCGGAAAAAGGTGCCTTCGGGAAATTAAACTAGCACTGAGCGCGAGTCAAGTAGATGGGACAATTCTCAAGAGAATGGACTCATATTCTAAACTTATTTATTCTATACATAAACCAATTATGGTCATATATAAGTATAAGCATGCATCCATTATTCCCAATCAAAACACAAGGACATCACTTCTATACAAAGACCATTTATGAGCATATAAACATGAGCATGCATCCAGGATATTCAATTCAAAATACAAGACATAAACACTTATCACAAACACCATGTGTGATGTGACTGCTGATAGGGGTGCTCATTTCCACCCAACTGTAGGCCCAGTGACTCTAGATGGATTTACCACTAGCCACCCCCGAGCTAGACCACGATGCTTGAGATTCAGTCTCCTACTTCCAGCTCAATGGAAGTCAAGGACGAAGGTTACTCTCCTTCTCCTCTATTTAGAACTCCCTGTATTTCCAGAGTTCCTCCCGATTCTCTTCCGTGATCCCTATCACGCATGTTCTCTCCTCTGTTCAGAACTCCCTCGTATTTCCATAGTTCCTCCAGTTTTTCTTCCGCGATCCTTGTCACGCGTGTTCTCTCCTCTGTTTACCCCACACTTCCTTTCTTTCCTTTTTCTGCAAGATTGTGTGTGGCGCAAATTCCCCCGTCCATGGTAAGGTCTAAGAGATTCTACAGATGGGTGGTTCACCCCCATCCCCTCATTAACTCTTGAGGAGTCTCCCCACCTACCATCCTGGTGGGTAATTCATTCCAGGGTCAGAGAGTTGCTTTGGTCTTTGAGCAAGTAAAAACCAGTATGGTATTGGTTCGGTGGAAGTTAACGCAACCATTCCAGGTCCCTTCCACCACCTCTCATTATCCATCGTGGTATCTTTTAGCACATCCCCCCTCCCAACAGTCATGCAACACATAATCATAACATAATTTAGATTCATCGACCTTTTATACAAAGGTCTGTCAAATCAAACATTCACTTCTTTGAGTTTGCCATAGTTCTTGGCCAATATAGTTATTTTTATACACTGGGGGAAACAAGGTGTTACAATTCTCTCCCCCTTAAAGGAACATTGTCCTCGATGTTCTATCTATCAATATGACGGGTATGTACAGAAGAAAATAAAATTGGATATGCCTGTTTCATGGCATCTTCCATTTCCCATGTAGCCTCATCTAGGCCAAAATGTTTCCACTGTACCTTGACCTGTGCAATGGTTCAGTTCCTGAGTGAGGTTTCCTTTCTATCCAGTATGCATTGAGGTTCTGGCAGGAATTCTCCCTCCGATTCCACCTAGATCACAGATTAGTCAATTATGTGATTAGAATCGTGTATATATTTCTTCAATAATGAAACATGGAAAACATTATGTGCTTTTACTGTGGGGGGAAGTGCTAGCCTATAGGCTACAGGTCCCACTCTATCTAGAATTTCAAAGGTTCCACAATACCGAGGTGCCAACTTGGCACAAGCTCCCATCCTCAAGGAACTCTTCCTGGGCCTAACTCTGAGATATACGTGGTCTCCCGTCTTAAATTCTCTTGGAGTTCTCTTTCGGTCGACGTAACTTTTCTATCTGTTCTGAACGACCTTTAGATTTTATTTTATCTGAATCACTTGCTATTCCATTTATTTCAACATGTCGGGTCTAATAGTAATTATGTTTACAAGATTACTCCAACTGACTGGAGTGTTGCACGGCCTACTATAGAGGACTTCGAAAGGACTCGTCTTCAGGGATTCTTGGTAACCGTTGTTGTAGGTGAATTCCACCAGTGGCAGGTAATCTTCCCACTTTTTGTGTTGATGCATTACATGCATCCTTAGCATGTCTTCTAATATTTGGTTCACTCTTTCCATCTGTCCATCGGTTTGAGGATGATAGGCTATGCTAAATACTAATTTGGTCTCCAGACCAACCATCAAGGATTTCCAAAAGTTGGAAGTAAATTTCGGGTCTCTGTCAGACACGATCTCTTTAGGCATACCATGTAGTCTGAATATCTCCTTCATGAATATGTTGGTGATGTCTATTGCCTTGCAATTCGACTTGACGGGGATAAAATGAGCAGACTTGCTCAATTTATCCACCACCACCATGATGGCGTCATTATGTTTGATCGAGGTTGGTAATCCGGTGATGAAATCCATGGAGATGGTTTCCCATTTCCATTCTGGGATTGGTAGAGGTTGTAATAATCATGTTGGGTGTTGGTGTTCTACTTTAACCTGTTGTCATTATATGCATTTGGCTAAGTACTCAACTATGTCTTTCTTCAATCCAGGTCAATAGAATTGTTTTCTGGTGGTCGTGATCATCTTCTGGTATCCTGGATGACCAATATACTATCTTTTATGTAGTTCATCCATTTTGAACCTCTTCAAGTCATCACAATCTGGAATATACAATCTGTTTTTGTAAGTTAGCAGACCTCCATCTATAATCTGGTAGCCTTCATACTCTATCCATGTGGGTTCTTGCTCCAGGTACGAGGTCACGGTCTGGAAGAATGTGTTTGTTTCTTATGCATTCCTGACTCTTTCTTTGACATTC
>JASDQU010307460.1:43062-55606 GCA_032191745.1 Picea mariana | reverse complement strand
ACATTCTTGTGTCCACGTGAATTTAGCTCCCTTCTTCTGGAGGGCAGTGATTGGACAACCAATCTTGGAGAATCCTTTTATAAATCTCCTATAGTATCCTGCTAAGCCCATAAAGGATCTGATATCTGAAACGTCCTTTGGGGTAGGCCATTCCATGATAGACCTGATCTTGTCACGGTCTACTGCTACTCCCTCTTCAGATATGACATGGCCCAAGTAATGTATTTCCTTCTAGAAAAAGTCGCACTTGCTAAATTTGGCATAGATATGATGTTCTCTTAGCACTTGAAGCACAAGCCTAAGATGTTCCTCATGTTCCTCTCTATTCTTGGAGTAAATTAATATATCGTCAATAAAAACTAGTACAAATTTGTCTAGGAATTTGTTGAGCACATTGTTCATCAAACATATAAAAGTGGAAGGGACATTGGTCAATCCAAATGGTACTACCACAAACTCATAGTGACCATATCTCGTCCTAAAGGTAGTTTTGTGGATTTCTTCACCCTTATTCAGACTTGATGGTATCCAGATATCAAGTCGATCTTTGAGAATATGGAAACACCTCCCAATTGATCGAATAGGTCATCGATCATAGGTAAAGGGTACTTGTTCTTTATGGTTACCTTATTGAGTTGTCTATAATCTATGCACAGTCGAAGGGTACCGTCTTTGTTTTTCACAAATAGTACTGGTGCTCCCCATAGAAACACATTGGGTCGGATATAGCCTTTTTCCATCATTTCTTTTAGTTGTAATTTAAGCTCAACTAGCTCGGGTGTGCTCATCCTGTAGGGTGTCCTAGACACTGGCACCGCTCCTGGTGCAAGTTCTATCGAGAAGTTAATGTCCCTTCTCGAAGGTAGACCTGATACCTCTTCCGGAAATACATCTCTATATTCTCTTAGTGTGGGGTGGTCTTTGAGGCTTGGTTTGTCATCTTCAACTAATTCCAAAACCTGTATCGCATATAGTGGACATCCCTTTCTGCAATAATTTCTCATTTGAAGAGTCGATATTCATCTCGCCGAGACAGGTTTTTGGATCCCTTGAAGGGTTATCCTTCTTCCTTCTTCACTTACACATTCTAAGGTTTTATGGTAATAGTCTAGTCTGGCTTTATATGTGGCTAGCCATTCCATACCAATCAACAGGTCATATGATCCTAGGGGTAATATGTTAAGGGTTGTTTGGGTGGGGAATTCACCCATAGTGAATTGGCAAGCTAGTATGACCTCCGCTACCTTTCTTTTAGTGCCGGTGGCTAACTGTACCAACCATGGCTTGGCATGTTTATGTGGCTATAATTTACACTTATCAATAGCCTTAGGGGCTATATAACTCAAATTTGAACCAGGGTCAATTAGAATAGACACTAGATGGTTGGTGATCATACCTTCCATCTCCACCACTGAAGCTTGGTGGTCAGCTTGTTTATTATCCAAGACTGCATAAATTTGCAGCACGCTCCTGGCCACATCATTGATGGTGGTAGCTTCTTGAACGTTGTAAATTCTCTGACTGTTCTGTTGTTGATGCGGGTAGTCCCTCAATAGATGTTCTTCTCCACAACCCCAACATTTCAAGGGTTCTCTCTTTGGGTTATCAATCTTTCCTGGGGTAGATCCAGAAGGTTTATTTCTTCCCTGGGAGGAGAAATTCTGCTGGTGTACACTTCAGGTTGGGAAGCTCATCCTTGAGTTCTTTTTATAGTTTTTAAATCTTGGGGATTTAAACCCCTTTTTTTGGAATCCCAAACTTTTCTTCTGCTTCCAGCCTTCATGAGGTTCTGTCCAATTCCCAAGTTGTTCATGACAATATCTTGCCTTTTGGATAGTGTCTTCTAGGGTCTTTGGCTCATCAAACTCAATCCTGTTCTGATAGTCCTTAGGTAGTCCACTGATGAATCATTGCACCTTTTCCTTTTCTACTTTTATATAGGGTACGTACCTCAGAAACTCAAGGAATCTACTGACATATTCCTCTATGGTGAGTTGCCCCAGCTTGAGTTCATAGAATTCTTTAGTCTTTTCGACAAATACTTCTTCCTGAAGTATTTCTCAAACCGTTCCCAAGATAGGTCCTCTTCATGAATCCCTTTTACATTCTTAAGGTCTTCCCACCAAATGGAAGCCTTTCCATTCAAGTTGAAAGTGGCTACTCAGGCCTTCAATTTGTATGAGAAGTCATGCACTCTGAAATACTTCTTTAGTCCAAGCAGCCAGGCCTCCACTTCCTCCCCCTTCTTTGTTTAACCATCGAAAGAAGGTGGTTTGGCCTTCTTGAATTCTTCGAGATGATGACTTTTGGAATGCTTTCGCTTCTTCTATTTTTTTCAGGAATAAGAACTAGTTCTGCTACTAGAAGATCCCTCCAAGTCACCAGTTTCCTTTCCAGAGGAATCACCCGACGCTTGTCCCTTATCTCTAGGGTGGACCTTTCTCGAGGTGCTCTTCCCAGTGTGGCCACTTAAAAGACCACATTTTTGTATCTCAGGTGGACTTCGAATTTTCTTTGTCTATCATCGGTTTGCGTGATTGGTGTCAAGTCCATGCTGCAATTGTCTTTGTATGTTATATAAACTCTACAGCAAGACTGCATTAACTTCCGTTTGCTTCTCTTTCTCTTTTATCAACCTCTCGTTGTCGGCCTTGTAGCTCTATAGTTCGACCATAAGGCTCCTCATAGTCTCAGCTAGATTTGAAGGGGTCTCTACCGCCCTCTTTTCATCAGAATCTTTGTCTCTATTGTGGGAGCCATCCCCCACTTCGTGGTGAGTCACCATTCTATGTGACTGCAGTTTCCCGTGGTTGATCATCTGCTTGTGTGCACAAAAAAAAAAACCTTTCTTGTTAGTCAATATTTATATTCATTCATAACCAGCACATAATTCATATTTTTCAAATGCATACACACAATAGGAATTTTCATTCTTAACTTCATCTTTTGATAAAGGGGGTTAAGATAGAGGGTTACTCCTTTTAAGAGTACTTCCAATGGAGTTTCTGTGCAACTCGTTCATGAGCCCAAGCAGGCCAAGTGTTGTAACCATGCTCTGATACCAATCCATGTGACCACCTCTATGAACATACTTTCGAGATTTTTGTTGCAAGGAACTCTTGTTCCTTCAATCCCTGAAACCCGAAAGCCCGATATCATCCAGATCTATGGTCCCGATCGTCGACTTGATCAACGGCCTAGATTAAATCCTGACATTCTACCTTTCAGGATTTCTGGCAAGGTCTTCACTCCTATTCCTCCGATGTCCAGAACTCCAGTGGCTTTAGATCTTCGCCACATGTTCTCTACAAATGGACGGTCCAAATCCTTTTGGGACTCCTCCTTCCTACCACATGACCCTGTCTTGTGACCTAGGGCTCATCCACAGAGTGCGTTGGGGTTTCGTGTACTGGGATTTCGCGACTTGCGAAAATGAGGGGTCTTTCCCTTTGGTTTCCCGGGTGATGAAACGCCGAAACTTATTCACGCTAAACCGATTCAGGCTTTCGTATACCGGGATTTCATGACTTGCGAAAACGAGGAGTCTTTCCCTTTGGTTTCCCGAGTGTCGAAACACCGAAACTTATTCATGCTAAACCGATTCGGGGTTTCGTATACTAGGATTTCGCGACTTGCGAAAACGAGGGTTCTTGCCCTTTGGTTTCCCAAGTGCCGAAACACTGAAACTTATTCATGCTAAACCGATTCGGGGTTTCGTATACTGGGATTTCGCGACTTGTGAAAATGAGGGGTCTTTCCCTTTGGTTTCACGGGTGCCGACACGCTGAAACTTATTCACACTAAACCGATTTGGGGTTTCGTATACTGGGATTTCGTGACTTGTGAAGACGAGGGGTCTTTCCCTCTGGTTTCACGAATTTCAAAATGTTGAAAGTTATTCACACTAAATCGGTGGTAAAGATCACTCATGGATCAACGACCGCGATCATGTCGTGATTTCACAAATTGTGAGTTCGTGCGGTCTTACCCTTGACCACTCTAAGTCGCGAGTCAGTGAAATGCTACCCAACTGCCACGTGTCATGTGCCAATGGACGGTTCCGAATACTTCGGGACTTTCAGGACTTCGTCGATCCCACTCTCCTACCTATGCAAGTGTTAAGATTGACAGTTAATAGAGCTCTGACAGATCCTTGGATCTACAATCCTGGATCCCATCTCTACTTGCAAAGGCTGAAGGGGTCAAGGTATTAACGCCTGCGCTCCTCCTCTAGATCCATCAGTCTTGACAAATCTGGGGTATTTCCAAAAGGATTTCAACCGTTCATCTACCAAATGATGGGGTATTCTCTTTCGATAATTGGACTCGCTATCCTTTCTGAGCTTGATTCACGAGATTCAACCTCTCGGGGCTTCAAACTCCCATGACTTCGAAACTTGAGAGAACTACTCTTTCTTGTACAAGGTTTCCAGACCCAGGTCATCTAGACCTTCAGATGATTCTTGGGTAATTATCCCTAGGCTTGGTGACCTGACTGAGATTCCTTCCTAATTCACCGAGCTATGAACTCTATGGCTGGGGTAAAGTAAACTCGTGGGTTTGCTATAACGGTAGTCTTTTCAAGGAACTCACTCCGACTCTGAAATGTGGGGAAACTCCCCAGAAAAAGGTGCCTTCAGGAAATTAAACCAGGACCGAGTGCGAGTCAAGTAGATGGGACAATTCTCAAGAGAATGGAATCGTATTCTGAACTTATTCATTTTATACATAAACCGATTATGGCCATATATAAGTATAAGCATGCATCCATTATTCCCAATCAAAACACGAGGCAATCACTTCTATACAGAGACCATTTATGAGTGTATAAACATGAGCATGCATCCAGGATATTCAATTCAAAATAAAAGACATAAACACTTATCAGAAACACCAGGCGTGACACGACTACTGAGAGGGGTGCTTGTTTCCACCCAATCGTAGGTTCAGTGACTCTAGACGAATTTACCACTAGCCACCCCCGAGCTAGACCACGATGCTTGAGATTCAGTCTCCTACTTCCAGCTCAATGGAAGTCAAGGACGAAGGTTACTCTCCTTCTCCTCTGTCCAGAACTCCCTATATTTCCAGAGTTCATCCTGGTTCTCTTCCTCGATCCCTATCGCACATGTTCTCTCCTATGTTCAGAACTCCCCGTATTTCCAAAGTTCCTCCAGTTTTTCTTCCACGATCCCTGTCGCGTGTGTTCTCTCCTCTGTTTCCCCCACACTTCCTTTCTTGCCTTTTTCTGGAAGATTGCATGTGGCGCAAATTCCCCTGTCCATGGTAAATTCTGAGAGCTTCTACAGATGGGTAGTTCACCCCCATCCCCTCATTAACTCTTGAGGAGCCTCCCCACCTACCATCCTGGTGAGTAATTCATTCAAGGGTCAAAGAGTTGCTTTGGTCTTTGAACAAGTAAAAACCAGTACGGTATTGGTTCAGTGGAAGTTAACGCAACCATTCCAGGTCCTTTCCACCACCTCTCATTAGCCATTGTGGTCTCTTTTAGCACATCCCCCCTCCCAACAATCATGCAACACATAATCATAACATAATTTACATTCATCGACCTTTTATACAAAGGTCCGTCAAATCAAACATTCACATCTTTGAGTTTTCCATAGTTCTTGGCCAATATAGTTATTTTTACAGACTGGGGGAAACAAGGTGTTACAAGAATACATCCTCCTCACAGTTATTTTCAACCATGAGCTCCTAGGAGAATCCACTCCACCCTAAGCATCAATTTGATCACACCAACTGAGCCTCATGTCGGTTCTCAAAAGAGAATCGCTCTCTTCTCTCGGAATGCAAGACTGAATCCTTGGCCCCACTACAGTCTTAGGAGTACCCTTCTCCTCATCTGATGTTGAATCATATCCTGAAGGTTGTCCTCGCAACATGTACAAACTGCCCACCTGATCACCAATCAGTTGTGGTTCAACTGGGTTCACTTCCTCCCTGTCGATGAATACATTTCCCCTCTTAAACAATGTACAATATCCATCATCCTCCAAGGCTAATACTAAGAGAAAGTTAACCCTCAACCCTGGAACAAAGAGAATTCCATCAAGCTCTAGGAATCCCCCATACTTGAGTCGAAATCTAACCCTTCCAAATCCATGTACAGCTCGCTCCATACCACCTTCAGTCTCCACCAGCCGCTCAGGAGTTGTATCTGTGATAATAAGGAATAATCGCCATATTCTTATCATGTGACAAGAGGCTCCACTATCAACAATCCATCTGTTATCACCCCCAAATCCTCCACTACTGACACTAGATACTAGAGTAACCAAAGAAAATTCATTATCAAACTTCGAAGAAAATTCCTCCATGGTTTTTGTAGCAGTTGTATTAGGCCCCTTATGTTCCTTCCTCTTCTTCTTCTTCTCGAGACACTAAGAAGAAAGGTGACCCAACTGGTAACAACAATAACATATGACTTTTCTCAATTCCCTCCCATAATTTTCTTTCTTCTTTCCCTTTGCAGCAAGAGAAACATTCTTCTCAACTCCATCTTCTTTCTGACCACTTCTATGAGATCTGATCTAGATCTCTTCTTGAGTGAAGTCGTCACACAACCTGCTCCAATATGGAAAATTTTCTCGACCCACCATACACTTCACAAAGACATATCATTCCTTTGTGAAGCCTTTCAAATCTATCCTCCCCAACTCGGCTTCTTAGATGATCTCTCCCATTGCAGCTAACTCGTCCTTAACTTGGGCTAGCTGGGTAAGATAGGATGCAACATCCTCACCCTTAGCCATCTTTGAGTCGTGCAGCTTATCTTTCAAGGCCATCTTCTAGTTGGCATTCTTGGCCTCAAATAAATTCTGCAAAGCTTCCCACATCTCATAATTTGTCTTCTTCTTAGACAGATGTGGAAAGAGTGGTTCCTTCACACCATCTAGAATGATCCTCTGATCTTTGGCCTCCTTTACCTCATGCAAATCCAAAACAACATGATCTGTTGTGGGAGCCACAACAACAGAACTGACATAGTTCCAAATCTTGTTCTCCTTGAGAACAACTGACATTGGAAATGCCATCCAACTGGTCCTCAAATATAATGCATGCATCCATATTCCCTGTCATTGTTCAAAGAAAACAACCAACTAGTTTTCCCCCTTCAAACCTTGCCCAAAAATATCACTGCTCACTATAACTCAGAGCCCAAGCTCAAATACCATGTAGAAATTAAATGACAAAATCAGCAAGTACTAAATTATGTCATACACTTAGCATCCTAGAGATAATTGTCATCTATGAACTCTGAAATGTATAAACCCACAATCATAAAATATTATGAGCATAAATACGCATTGTCAAGCATTTTTGCAGCGGAATAAACATAATGAATAGCAATCCCTCAACCATGAAATACTCAGAAATNAGAGAGAGAGAGAGAGAGAGAGAGAGAGAGAGAGAGAGAGAGAGAGACTTTATTAGCTTCATGAAAGTATATCAGCAGCAAAATTACAATTTCCCTCAAGAGAAACCCACTTACCGCACCCAAACTTTTCCCCCACAAATGTTGCCTTGGAAAATGTGCCAAGTTTGTACTGTTGTATGACCCACCCAGAAAACAACACCTTGGAAAATGTGCCCACATTTTGTTCTACAACATGATCTGTACAACCCTGTTGCAGCAAGAAAAACCCTCAAAATAACCTTGATTTTTGTTCCTTACTTTCTTCAAAATTTGTGCCATCTTTCCCTTGTTGTATGGGTAATGTGTATCCGTACAATATAGCCTCCAACAACAATAATAAATATCAACACACTCACACATAAAAAAAAATTGGGAATTGTGCCCAATCTCCCTTGGGAAATGCGCCCTCCATGCTTCCCAGTTTCCTCTCTCAAGCTCTCTCAGAAATCTCTCAATCTCCTCTTCTCTTGTATCTTGCACACTACCCAATGAATTCTCTTATAATTCAAAAATGACCTTTCACCTTCTAAAGTGTATTTTCACCTTCCCCATCCCTAAATCCAAAGTCCAAGATCTAATATTTCCTTTACATGATCAAGGGACATGATTCATTCCCTCCAAAATAAATCACTTAAAATATTAAAGTACAACTTCACTTTATAACATAAGTGCACTTTATGAAATAATGTCACTTTAATATTAGAAGATACACTTTATTAAAAAGTCACTTTAATAAAAGAACCACTTTATCACAACTTTATAAAAACTCATTTACAAAGTCAAGTGCCTAGTAGTGTAAACATAAGGTTACATCCGCATACAAGACAATACATGCAGAGTACCTCTTAAAATACAAAAGCTAACACACAATGAATCTCTTCCTCAATGGGATTTCCCGGCAATAGAAACATAGTAACAAGAACCTAAGGAAAACCTCTTCCAAGTATGCATGACAGAGGGAAAAAAATAATAATGTATGGAGGGAAGGCTCCCAACAAACAACCAAGCAAGAAGGCTACATATTCTTTATTTCTTTTGCAGATATGTGCAAAGGATTCCAACTAGTGAAACCACTGCCACACTAAATAATGAGGTTCAATATCTACTCAAAAATCTATGCATGGTACTTAGTCTCTGCCATTAAAAACGTAACAGAGATGGTATTAAAATTGGACATAAATGGAAATGACCTCAATATAAGGCCAAATAAAACCTCAAAGCCTAAGTATGTTAAAACTTAGGCTAAAAATTAAATTTTATTCGAAAACTTGTGTTTGTTTGTTAAAATTTTATATTAAAACAATGAAAAAGTCATTATTTTGCAGGCAAGAGTATTGGAAAAATAACATACCATTTACAATAGCCCTACTTCCTTCAAGCAGGGACTAATAATTAATAGAAAGTTGTTTAGCCTACCAATAACGTTAAGGAAAACATTGAATAAAATAATGAACGAGGTTCAAATATTAGTAAAGACAATCGGTCAAATAATAATAGGTAGGGCACGTGAACATGAAACCATGTCCAACAACAAACATTAAACCCAAGAATTTAATAATGGAGGGGGATTGTCCTTTTTATAAAAGAAATAATCTCTAACCCAAGGAATGTGAGTAGGAATACTAAAAGAGATGGTCAATAATGGTAAATACCATCATATATAAATTAACTTCTTTGTCATCATATTGTATGGCAAGTAGTTTTATTAGAATTCAATACAACTAGCACAACAATATTATAAAAGTTGTTGATATATGCCAATAGGATTCATTAAACTTATCTTCAGAAAACCTTATTTAAACAACTAACAGTTACTCACAAACGACAATAATTGTAGAGGCATATAAATGGATTTTCACTCTACAACTCCCAAGGTCATTAAAATTAGAATTATGAGCCAGTGAACAGTGAGGATTCACAATGACATATAAATGGATTTTCACTTTCCAATGTGCAAGGCCATTAAAATTAGAATTGCGAGCCAGTGAATTGTGAGGAAAAACATCAATAATTGTAGAGGCATATAAATGGATTTTCACTCTACAAATCCCAAGGTCATTAAAATTAGAATTGTGAGCCAATGAACAATGAGGATTGATAATGGCATATAAATGGATTTTCACTTTCCAACGCCCAAGGCCATTAAAATTATAATTGTGAGCCAGTGAATCATAAGGATTGGAAATTTGTAATAGTTTCCTCTCGAGCAGTGTAAAAAATAGTGAATTGGAGAAAAACTCCATAAAATAGAGATTGGATCAAAAAAGTAAGAAGATAAAGGAAAGAAAAGTAAGAATATAAATGAAAGAGTAAAAAGTAAGAATCAAAATTAAAATTGTGAACCAGTGAACTGTGAGGATTGACGATTTGTAACAGTTTTTTATCGAGCATAAAATTTCTTCTAAGATTAAAAACTCTATCAAATAGATAAGAAGATTAGATCAAAAAAGTAAGAAGAAAAATGAAAGAGTAAAAAGTAAGAATCAATATACCAAATTATTAGATGAGAACAAACATGTGCACGTTCAACAAAAGTAGTATACTTTTGTGAATACAAAAATATTAACACTTGAACGCCTCATCCAACTATCACAATGCCTACCATATTTTATAATTTTTGAGACATTTGCAAAGCTACCAACCATGTATCATCCACAACAAATCCAAAACCCTGGGCCCTAAATGTTATTGTGCACAAAAACCAAAATATCCAAGAACATGAAATGATTGAATTATGCATTGAAACAATTGTCGCACAACCTATATGTTATTGTGCACAAAAACCAAAAGATCCAAGAACTTGAAATGATTGAATTATGCATTGAAAAAATTGGGATGGTAGGCCATGCTAATATCTATTCAAGCCCATTGCGTTGGATCAAGTGACATGGTAGAAAGGACTTGAAGGACAACTTCCATAAACTTCTTCATACAATAAGAAAACATTTCTATCTAAATAAAATGCAAAGTCTCATGAAAATTTTGTATAAAGTCTTGAGAACCACTGCGACTTAACCAAAAAAAATGTAAAATGTTAGAGTCTCCACTTTGATAGTGTGCTAAAGTTCATGTTGGAACGTGCATGCGATTCCACTCTCCAATGCAACACAGTGACAGTGTCTATAACCTCCAGGTTGTTCAATCCCATGAAGTTTATTAACAGTCTTGGCTGCAAATAATAATCATAAATCTATCTAAACCCTAAACCTAGATCTGGATTAGTTTGTAATATTAATTGCATAATCTCCCATAAGCTCAGTTTGCAACTTGCATGAGGTCAATGAAGAGAATTCCATGCACAGACCACATCCAGCTGAAAAGATATAAATCCATGCACAGGAGTTGCCTCACTGGATGGAGGATGGGAGCGCAAGAAGATCTGTTTTGTTATGGTTTGAAATGAATAGGTTTGTATTTTCCAATACCTAAGAGGCTTATTATGTTACCTAACAGTCCTCTCAAACGCCGATGAAACCTTACTTGGTAAGGACATCTAGTTGTACAGGCGACATCCATCTGTAGAGATACAAATCCATGCACAGACGAGTTTCCTCATTGGACGGAGGATGGGAGCACAAGAATATAAGTTGTGTTATGGCTTGAAATGAATGGGTCCATATTTTCCAATAACTAAGAGGCTTCTTCCGTTACGTGACAGTCTTCTCAAACATTGATGAAACCTTACCTGGTATGGCTTGTTCCATTACCTAACAGTCCTCTCAAATGTCGATGAAACCTTACCTAGTATGGAGAGGGATATCCACACGGTCCATAAAACATGTCCCACTCACCTAGTAACAATGGGCTCCAGTCACACCAGTCTATAACACTCGTACCACTCACCCAGTAACAATGGGCTTTAGTCATGCCATGAATACTTGGTAAAAAACCTAAAGACCTAGTAGAAACCTAAATTACAGTAAAAATCTAAAGGTTGATTAAGGATTAATAATAATATCCATCATTATTATGTTAAACACGTTAATCACCATTTTTAATGACTAACAGATAAGTTTTGTCATGCAAGGAAGTTAATGCTTGAGATCATAGCGTTTCATTTATTGTGACAACTAAGAAAATTCCAAGCATATGAAATCTTGTTGATTAAAAACCCATCTACAATTAAAAGCCCATTAACTCTAGCCATTTCCAATAGATGTACGCCTATGGGCATAAATATGGGAAGAGATGGTCAAAGAATAAAAATGCAACCATTTTGTGAATCAACTTCTTTACCATCATATTGTGTGACTTGTGGTTTTATAAAACATTGGTACACATTTTGTTATTTATGTCATCACACATATAAGTTAAACATACTTTTAAGAGAAGAGGCAATAAAAACAAGATTGTTTAATTTTTATGATGATGATGATTAATATCCACTAAGACCAGAATTTGCCTATCTAGCCTTAAGAAAGGTAAGAGATTACTTAGATTTCTTTAAAATTTTAATTATGTGCTCAAAAAACATTAAGAGAAGCATTCCAAGATCTTCATAGTTTTGATGACTTAAGCATTTAGGAAGGTTGGTGCGTAAAAACTAGCATAGATCCATCTTAATTTAGATATTTCATGTGATGAAAGGGATCAAATCCCTTGATTTGCAAAAAAAATTTCAAGTTTTTTTAATCTAAAAAAAGTTTTCACCTCTGAGAGACTTAATCTCTCTCTGCACATGATAGATTTGGAGTTAAGATGGATTTACGTTAGTTCCTACTTTTTGTGTGTGTGCGTGTGTGTGTGTCAACTCCATGTTGAGAACATAAGGAATTACACATCTCCCTCATACTGAGTAGCACACCATTAAAAAAAATTAAACACCAGTGTAGATCCATGTTAACTTTGTATCTATCATGCACCGAGATAGACCAAATCCCTTCAGGTGCAAATCTTTTTTCAAGTTATTTAAATTAAAAAAAAAAAAAAATCATCTTCAAGGACGTGTTCCCTCTCCATGCATGATAGATCTGGAGTTAATATGGATCTTTATTGCTTCTTTACATGTGTGTGTGGGTGTTTCAACTCCATGTTAAGCAAAGAAGGAATTACACCTCTCCCTCATACTAAGAAACACACCATTGAAATTGTTTAATCACAAGA
>JASDQU010307460.1:15214-28394 GCA_032191745.1 Picea mariana | reverse complement strand
AAATGGACCACACTGCGGCAAGAAAGAGACCAAGCAGTGCCAGATTTCAAAAATATCTTCCATACCTTGCGCACCAAGATGGGTATCAAAGATTCAGAGCGACATCTGGTGCTCAAGTATCATGGTGCTCTGCATAGATACATCCAGACCGAAATGGAATTTCTGTACATCTCATCCTTGGGTGTGACCTATTGATATGCCATCAAAATCAAGCAGAAGCTCAAACAAAATACACGACAATTTGGGCCTGAGATCCCCTCACAACAAAATCCAGGAAAGGGCAGCCCCAACCCACAAAAAAAAGGAAAAATAAAATATGTACAATATCAGGAAAACCATTCCAAGCCGCAAGAAAAGAAGGACACCGGAAAGAAAAAGAAAGATACTGGGAAGTGGTGCAACTTCCATAAGAGCCCTTGGTATAACATTGTTGATTGTCGCTCAAAGCAGTCGCTGGTGGCCGAAGTGAAAGCCTCTGAATCAGATGCAGGTTCTAACTCTTATTCAGAACCAGAAATGGGAAGATGAATCATTGATGCGGAACCCAGTGCCACCATTGCTACCACCAAGCTCCAACCTGGTGAACTAGACGAGCCAGAAGAAGGAGAGTACCTCTTCCATTCACAGATATGGGTAAAAGGAACCCCGCTGCACTTCATCGTTGATAGTGGTAGCCAGAAGAACCTCATCTCAACAGAGGTCATCAAGTGGCTAGCCCTACCAACAATGCCGCACCCACAACCCTACACCATTGGATGGCTCCACCAAGGAAGCGATCTCTGCGTCAGCCAACAGTGTTTACTGTTGTACGACATCAAGCCCTTCAAAGACGAGGTGTTGTTTGATGTTTCTCCTCTTGAAGTTTGTCATGTTCTTTTGGGCCAACCTTATTTATGGAAACGTCATGTTGTATATGAGTCTAGGCCTTGTAGTGTTATTATTACTTTAAACATGAAATTGTACAGGATACCCGAGCCAGTCCCACCTAGTGCTATTTCCTTGATCTCTGCTAAGCAAGGCAGGAAGGTCATCTCTTAGACGGGGAATTTTTTCTTCTTCGTGATTCTCTCTCAGAATGAGCGAAAGATCACAACCACATCCAGGGTCTTTGTGGCTGACCTCTCCACATAGTAGAAGCAAATAAATAAGGTTGTGGAAGAATACTCAGATATCTTCTCCTCACCTACTAGGGTACCTCTGCACTGCTAGGTCAAGCACCCCATCGATCTGACCCCCGATGCACTGCTTCATAATGGGCCAGTCTATCGCCACTCTCTGTCATCACAATTATAATAAATACCCTTGAGTTGACATTCACCCATTTCAGCCCTGGTTAATTTTTGGATCTTGAGGGGAGGTGCAGGAGAGGAAAAATTAGTGGGTTTAGGGTGAGGAGGAAAGGAGGGTTTGCGGTTCTAGGAGGAAACATTCTGTTGGGATTCCTTGGCTCATTGATTAACTTCCAACCAAGTCTGGGGTGTGCCATGAGGACATGGGCAAAAATTTCATCTTTGAGGCCATTGATAAAGCATTCCCTAAATAAATCATATGGCATGTCCTCCATTATGAAAGCCAAGTGCTCAAATGCAGAAATAAAATCTTCCACTGTCCTAGACTGCTTTAACTTGGTCAAACATCCTAAATGGAGGGTGCCAGAGTCAAAGAGGTCATACAGTTCAACCACAAACCGTGTCCAAGAAAGATACCCTTGGCGTGCCTTTTTTCACCATTGCCACTATTTCCATCGTTCCCGATCAAGATGTAGGACACCATAATGAATCTTGGCTAAATCATCAGTAATTCCATGCAAAGAGAAATAATGTTCCATTTGGGTGACCCAGCCTATAGGCTTTGATCCATCAAATTTTTTCACCTCAATTCTAGGAGGGAAGAGGTCTCAGGAAAAGTGGGTAGTATGAGGGCCTTGGTAATGGGAAGAGTCATGGTCATCCTGATAAGATGGGTGTTCAGAAGAGGAAGGGTTCTGGGAACGGCCCAAAAAGTGTTCTTTGAGGTCTTTGATGTAGGAACATTGTTCGAGGAGGTCTTTGATGTGGGAACATTGGTCCTTGAGGATCTCAATAGTTGAATTGATGGAGTTGTTGTTGGCACTGATATGCTTGATGTCTTCCTTGTGCTGGTGGTTGTCAACAATCAAGGAATTGAGTTCTTGGGCTCATGTGGTAGTCATTTGGAAAAAGGAGCGGGAAAATGGTATAAGGGAAACAAAAGGGGTCTAGAGGGGTGGGTGGGACCATGAAGAACAAAGGGTGTCAAATGATAGGTACCACTGCGATCAGGGAAAAAAGGGGGATCCAAATGGATATGAGCCAAATAACGGTGTCAAAGACGAGTCGAGTCCACAAAAAAATTGTGTTAAAAATGATAGGTATCACTGGAATCAAGGCGAAGAGAGGAACCCAATGGGATAGGTCGCAAATAAGTGTGTCGGTGGGACCACTATACCATTGGCATGTCTTTTTTCTCCATTTCCACCATTTCCATAGTTCCATATCCAAATGTAGGACATCATAACAAAGCTTGGCTAAATCATCAATAATGCCATGGAAAGAGAAATAATGTTCCATTTGGGTGACCCAGCCTGTAGGATCTAATCCATCAAATTTTCTCATCTCAATTCTAGGAGGACTGAGATCTCGAGAAAAGTGGGTAGTATGAGGGCCTTGGTAATGGGAAGAGTCATGGTCATCCTTATAAGATGGGTGTTCAAAAGAGGAAAGGTTCTGGGAATGGCCCAAGAAGTGTTCTTTGAGGTATTTGATGTAGGAACATTGTTCCTGGAGGTCTTTGATGTGGGAACATTGGTCCTTGAGGATATCAATAGTTGAATTAATGGAGCTAATGTTGGCACTGATATGCTTGATGTCTTCCTTGTGTTGGTGGTTGTCAGCAATCAAGGCATTGAGTTCTTGGGCTCGTGTGGTAGTCATTTGGACAAAGAAGCAGACAAATGGTATAGGGGAAACAAAAGGGGTCTGGAGGGGTGGGTGGGACCATGGATAAAAAAAGGGTGTTAAATGATAGGTACCACTGCGATCAGGGCGAAAAGGGGGATTCAAAGGGATAGGAGCCAAATAAGGGTGTCAGAGACAGATTGGATCCACAAAAAAAAATTGTGTTAAAAATGATAGGTATCACTGGAATTGGGGCGAAGAGAGAAACCTAGTGGGATAGGTCCCAAATAAGTGTGCCGACGGGACCACTATACTTTTTTTTTAACTCCTGTGGAGCTATATTCCGGCCTGAATAATACTGCAGTGACAAAATGCCCAAATGCTTAACATGAAGAAATGTGTAGTAATTTCACAAGCAGAATGCATAAGGCACAATTGCGCGACAATAGATCTTGTTTGTTCTATTTTTTTCTTTCTGTTTCCATCCTCATGGGAAGGATATTCAAGGTTTCTAAAGACAAGGGTTTTCCTTATGCTATATCTCTTTGATATACGTGTGGGGTCCAACAGTAGTACTCAACCCAATATCTCAAGGAACCAACTAAGGAGGGTAGACCGTGCCCTTAGTTGTGTTACCTGACTACCCAGGTACTAGAGAGTATCTTCCCGAGTGTTGTTCTCAGTGGCACTATAGAAATCATGAGACTGATCGGTTTATCTATGGAGGGCTTCAAGAGATCTAGGCCAATCTATATACATGTGTTGTATGATGTGCTACCACTCGTAGGAGTACCAACAAGGGTTACAAGGGTGGCCAAGAGATGTGTGCTTAGGTACCACTTGTATTTCATGCGTATATGACTCCCTGACCGCGATTTTATGTGCGTAACAACAGATCTTTGTAGCTTTAAGATGTTGGAATACATCTGTACCATGAAAACAAATTTAATTCACAATTCTCTGCCAAGGAAGGTGCTATGATACCAGTTGTAGTATTCCAGATATAAAATAGTATGCAGAACATAAATATTTTAGCTAGAAATGGCAAAGAAGCAATGATATAATCAAAACATTACCAGAATAATCCCATAATAACACTAGAAATAACACTTTGATTATTGATAGGAATGCTCACTTGCCTCTTCGAGGGGGCAACCTCCATCAGAGTAGAGCTCTATTACAATAATATCCAAGACAAGGTTTCTCATACCCTCTACTTTTATTTATACTCTATCTATCCAAAAGAATAATCTAGAGGAAGATCATTCTAGAAGCGGAAGCTTCTATTAGTTCTTCTTACATTTTACTTATTCTTCCTTATTGTTAGGCCTTATTAATATTGGCCTTTATTACATAGAATTATATTATTCTACCTACGTGAGGGGTTAGGGAGGTTAGGTCCCTAACAAAATGAGGCAGAGACAGTCTTTCAAAATCATTTACCAATGGACAATAAAAGCACATGCATATAGTACATTGGCAAAGACCAAGAGGATGACGACAACATGCAAGTTTAAAACAATATGAATATTTTATAGAGTTAGGTGTATTTTGGATCATTTTTTTAAGCAAGCAACATGTAGGAACACTTGTAATTCTTGTCTTGTGCATTTTTTTTGTCAATATAATTAATTACAAAAATGTGTTATGTATGGAAAAGTCTAAAAACAATATATGTACTCACTGCTAACCTTATAACAACACACACACACACACACACACACACACATATATATATATATATATATATATTTAATACAATTTCAGTTCCGATTTAAAAAAATTATATTTAAAAAGAATAAAAATAATATGCTTGATTGATTTAGATTTAAACTATATGAGATATATATGATTGATAAAGGGGATATTTAGAAAAATGTTCGATTTAGTGTTGAAATTTGATTTTCATTTTTATTCATATATATATTTTTTATGTCATTTCAAGATTTTTTTATATAAATTAATAACCTGTTTATTTTAGGTTAAATAAGTCCATAAATAAAAAAGTTATTAATGAATGAAGTTTAACTTAATAATAAATAAATAAGATTAATTTTACAATAAACATGAATTGAAAATATATTTTGGTATAGTCAAATTCTTTCTCAAAATTAAGTTCACATTATAGTATCTAAGCACATTTAAACTAAATTAAAACTAAACTTAACATAAAATTTCAATAATGATCTAACATTTATTGATAATATATCATTATATGGAACTCCATATGGGGTGATAGGGAGGCAAGGTGAGGAGAGTTATGGTCCTTTGAGAAGTGGCTGGTAGCCTGGAGTTCACACACCTGGTGGATAACACTTACGAGGTTAATGGGTCAGACGATTAGCTTACGTGAAGCATCACTCTTGATGCATTTAAGTACTTGGATATTCGCTCTGGGGTATAATAATAATTATATGCAATCGAGCAAACTTACTCCCCATTACTCAACGCTAATGGAAAATCATAAATTGAAGTGAAATTTCACCATCAATCGATTGATTCGTCTTGTTTATACAGCTTGAGTGGGCCTAATGGTTAAGAACATGTGTTTCCTCTTAAGAGGTCACAGGTTCAAATCCAGAGGGGGGTAGAGTATGTATACCTTCGTAGACTTTACCAGTCAAATCGTTGGGCGGAGGGGGTCCCTTGTCCCACAAACAAGGGGGTCTCATACACCAATTTGGTGTGTTGGCTTGGCCATGACCTTAAAAATGGATTATTATTATTATTATTATTATTATATGGTTTCAAGTTGGGAGGTGGTTGTGATTTGGGTTCATAGTTTAAATGCCAAGGGTGAAGAACCTCTAGGCATTTTGAGTTAATTGTTTGTTTAGCCTCTCTATAGAAGAGGATTCTCTGGTGGGTACTCTATTGGAGATATTGCACACTCATCTAGGTAATTATTTTCCTAAGGTTGATAGTCCAATGTTGAGAACGTTTCCTTAGCTAAGAATATTCTCTCTAGAGAATATTCCCCTACAAAATAGGGTACTTCTCTTCAGTTCAAAGTTAGTTACACTCCGTTACACTAGTGGAAGTCACTCATGAATGGAAACCTCAGTTTTATCACCAACAATTGCATGTGTTTCTCTCACTTCCACACGTTTGACTCAGTTAACCGATGATTTCATGGATGAGTTAACTAGGACTAGGTGGTAGATTACTTCAGTTTCTGTCAGTGAGTGCCTAGATCTCTTTAGATTACTACTATGGCGACTTCACTTAGCCATGTAGAGTATATCATGTGTATTTTACCATTTTACTCATTAGTGAATACAATTCTTGATTATTTTCTCTCATCTCTTCTCTCCTTCTTTCAATTTGCAAGCTTTGTACGAATTGTCGTTAGCTAGATTATTTCTGCATGTTTCACCACAATTCTACATACTACTCCTGTGCACACTACTGAGTTGTCAGAAATGTTGCCATCCCGTGAGTATTTGCGAGGTTATCACCGGGGTCGCAAAGGCCCTCCCGACCCCTCGTCCTCTAGAAATACTAGTCATGAACATGCTAGTCCAAGGGTCCAATAATCAACTCAAGAGGAAACAAATGAATTTTGGCTTCAAACACCCCCACACATTCAGAATGCACTCGCCTCAGTGGAAGCAAAGGTCAGTCCAGAGCATGTCATGGTGCACGATTGGGAGGTTAATGCATAGATAGGAAACTAGGTTCCTGACATGGGAAGCTCACGGGCTAGGGACACCAAATTCCTAAAAATTGTAGATTTATACCGGCGTATTAAAACCTTTCTGGGCAAGATTCTGCTAGACAACAAAGAGGATAAGGAGGAAATCATGAAGCAACTAGTTGAGCTTCAACATCAACTCTAGGATATTCATGCTAGTATTGAGATCCAAGACCGTCAAGAGGAAGACTAGCAAGTCACTTCCCAAGGCCTCAGGACCAGACCCACCAAGAGGGGGCAGGTGGCCTCTTTCCTAACTAGTTCTCAGAATATTAGATTTTTTGAGCTTTCTAGGTTACTTTTACTACACTAGGTGGATTCAATGCATTAAGAAAGTTGAATACTTGATATACTTTTCTAGATTTGTAATTTTGGTTTTATTCCTGAACTTAGAACAAATTGTATGTACAAATAGTTTTCTACAGTATTGTTGGTCTAGTTTTCTAGCGACAAGCCAACAGTCCAGTAAATACCATACATTTTTCTTAACTCTGATAAATAAAATTTTCTAATATAGTTTGCTCTCTCTCACACACACACACATATATATATATAAGTTATTTTACAATACAAAAGATATTTTATAACTTTTATAAATTAACAAAAATAATAATTTATATAAAAATACTTAATAATAAATTTATTTTAAACTCTAATTAAAAATATCTAACCAAATATTTATTAAACCAAAAGTTAAAATAATTTATTGAAATAATCAATTAGTTAAAATAAATTTATTAAAATAATCAATTAATCAATAAATGAATTATGGTTAAAAATAGCAATGAAGATTGATTTGACCACAATGCAAACGTCTATAACCTCGTGTTTATTAAAGTTATTTAATCTTGAACCTCCTTCATTAGTTAATTAAAAGTTTTCAAGTGACTATATGTAAAATCTTGTGTTTTGGTCGTCTTCACTTGCTTTTCCTCGTAACATATATTGCCAAGATCGTGACGAATCCCATTACATTAATAACTTCACAGGTCAAATTGAAGATTCCAAAATTGGATGGGAGCGAACCAAATCAACCTAAATATAATCCAAGGTTTTTAATTTCAACAACAACGTACCAAATCAAACCAAATATCCGTACTAATAGGCATGATGCGGCCAAATTCGGTAACTATGCCCTAAACTATGGACTCGCGAGGCTATAAAGTGACAAAAATAAAAAAAATCAAAAGATTTTTTAAAGAAATATCAATAGATTTTTTCAAAGGTAAGTCAAATTCTAATACATGTAAGTCAATAATTAGGTGTTGATAGATTATAAATGGATTGATACTGTACTACTTGGGGGGAGAGAGTCGTTACTTCTATTTTTTAATGGAGGTTCTCTGTTAGTCCTTGAGATATAGAAGTATTTTATCAGTCATTTCACTCTAAACCAGTTATTGTCCTCGATATCTAAACTACCTAAACTTTTGTAATGATTTTTTTTTAGAGGAGTGTTTTTTTAGCTGGTTTAGATGGGACACTTGTTTTTGGAGTGATGTGAGGTAGTTAGCTGGACTTCTGGGTGTTGGTGTTGACCATTAGAGCCTTCCAGGTGTACCTTGGAGGGTCTTTTCTGTTAGTTTTCTCTGGCCTACTTTCGAGATGAGGGGCCTCCTCATTACTAAGCTCTTTATTATTGTGGGGAGCAGGAAGTTGATAGTTGAGGTGAGTTAAGGCTGCATGTTTAGGTGGCATGCTTCGATTAGAGGGAGAAGCTTCCAGATGGACGCTGAGGTTAGTGCACTAACGGGTGCGACTGACGAGGCACTATGGCATAGTGCTAGCCTATTCCTATCGGTTGACGGGCTCAGTGAGAGTACGTCTAGACATAACTCGCAACAGAAAGCCACTTCTTCGCTACCTACGATACGCAGGTCGCTCCAGGACAAGAAAAGTCAGCCAACTCCTGAGCCTTTCTCGCCTCGAGTTTGCACTGAGACTGTTGTTGAAGAACTGGGAGTTATAAGGGAGACTATTGGAGCTCGACCTAAGGGAGTATTCAGACCGAGAGCTCAGAGGAGACCCGTCAAACAATTTAAGTTGTGGAATACCAATCGGTCTAAGCGCAGTATAATGTTCCCAAGCCAATATGCCATGAACATCACGTCTTGCATGAATTTTAAACTTGTACTGAGTGTGGCATTTCGTCAAACACTTTGCTTACTATGGTTCTTTAGGTTGCGCTTAGGGTTATAATGATGGTTTATATGTGTATTTGCAACAACAGATAAGAAGGTAAAGCAATGTAACATACCACAACCATATGCAAGATCAACAATATGATAGACAATCCAAAATGATTCATATATGATCTTTATTCATAATAATAAGAACCTGATACAAGGATGATGCAGATCTGGAATAACATCAGATGGCTCCAAGAGATAATATATGAGCTGCTACAAAATGCTCTCGATAAGACAAAACAAGCCTCCAAAGGCTGCATATACAATGAAGACCGATACAAGAGAGATCTGGGCCATATGAAGTGCCAAACCTCAAGTTGGATGGTGCTTTGTCCCGCTGGAACACTGAAGACCCTCAATAATGCGGCCCTACTATCAAAGAACTCCAAATACTCCGCAGAAGATGTCGAACTATAGATCGGGATGAGTAGAATCCCCTCCTGAAATATTAGATCGAAATACCAAGGGAAGCTCCTCCAAATGTTGAATCCTCTAATGGAGTTGCGCCCTCCCGAAAACTGTCAAACCCTACAATTTCGGCCATGATGAAGGAGGCCTCCAAATGCCCTGAAACTTGCTAGAAAGATAGATCGGGACACTACAAGTCACTAGGTGAAGTCTCAGGGTCATATCTGAAGTATAACTCCTCCAAACTAAACAGATCTGAATCTCAGAAATGCCCTCCTTCTCTCCAATTCATCCCAATGCTCTAAGAAATCATATGTACCATGGAACTCTCTCAAAAGGCACAGGAAATGATGGTGAAGACCCTGCAAGAAGAACCCAGATGCTCAAATCTCCAAAATCCTTTCTCCTTGGCTAGATCGAACCTTCCTTCAATGCATGGAGTGCCCCCTTTGCTAGAAAACCCTAACTGGTACGACCCTGGTAATCCTCCTGAATAGATGATGGATGTAGAATGGTGTGGGTGGAGTATTTCATCCCCGAGACCAAGCTTGGAACAAAGTGAGTGGAATCTTTCACCACTGAGTTGTTCTCTAGGGTTTGTAATATCAAAACCCTCAAAACTGTATGCTCAAGAGCATCAACAAGAAAATACCATGAATCCAAGATGAAATGAGAGTTGCGCCGTAGCCTTCTCTTTATACTTTTTTTTGTTTCCCTATTGAGTTGAGTTAACCCCTAGGGTCAACTCCTAACTCAACCTCCAACGCTTTATTCCTTCATTGAGTTACCTTTTTAACACTTTTACCCATTCATTAAGTCAACTTAAAAATATAACATTAGTTTGGTTGACTTTTCCCCTTTGTGTGAGACTATGGTCTAGTGGGGATGCCTAGACCACTGAGTTTTCCCAAACCTCTTCATCAAGAGGAGGGGGAAATTACAGAGCAGACTGATTATGGGGTTGTATATTGGTCTCGAGGACACTTGCAATTTGACGTTAATGATTTTATTGGGGTGCCTGCCCTATCGGTCACTCTGTAACATTCCTTTACCTGTTTGGGTCGAGGAAACATAGGCACTGGTACTGGGGTATACACCAAAGATCTATATATGACGAGTGGTTGGCTCGACTTCTACTTTCATAAGTCGGAAGATACTATATATATCTTGGACAAGCTCTGGGTGTTGGATGGGTGCAACCTTATGCTAAAATGATGGAGGGTGGGTTTCGACTCATCTAAAGACTATTTCCAGCGCCACCATCTATGGGTCCTGCTACTAGGTTTTCCTCTACAATTATGGAATCATAAAGATTTGGAAGATATCAAGAACGAGTTGTGTAGATTTATTAAAGTAGACAAAAATCTTTTGAAAGCTCCAAACAAACGGTTGTGCAGGGTTTTAGTCGAAATAGATATCCATGTCATCCTTTTGGAATCCTTAGAGATCGAGTTGAGGGGACTCTTGTTGCTCCAGAGGATTGATTACCTTAGAGTACCTTACAGATGTTTCAGTTGTCGTAGGATGGGCCACCTGTGCAAGGATTGTAGGGGATCCATTGAGGAGGTTGATTCAGAGAATTCTATGCTTCATGGTCTGACCTGGGAAGACTATACATCGGTGGACTCGTCAGCTTGTGGTTTGTTTACTTCAACATCTGAGACTCCCTATCCTTTAGCGCCTAGGGCCACCTTCACGTGTAAGTTGAAGAGCATCTGTCCTAATCTATTTTTTTCATTGTCTACCTGGGAAAAGGATTTACTGGACTCGGATTTTTGGGTGGATGAGGATAGGAGGCCAGATTCTCCTACAGTTTCGTTACTTGATCCTTTTTTAGTTGATAGGGGAGGGGTTATTCATGTTTCTTCTAAACATGGTGGGGAGAATGGGCTAGAGTCTGTGGGAAACAATAGTATTCCTACTTCTACTTTGGAGACCACAACTCCCTCTAGAGCCATAGTTTCCTCTTGTGAACCAGAGAGGGTTGTCACTTTTGACTCAGATCACCTTTTTTTTGAAATGGAGGTATTCCGAAGGGATAAAGCCCTTACTGCAGAGGCAGATAAGGCTTCTTCCTTCATCACGGGATTTAGAGAACCCGATCTCGGGGATAACTCTTTAGGGGTTGTGTTGGATTCCTTCGTACCTATCTTTAAAGAGATCCCGACACTTGTACCTATTCCTATTTTCCAGGGGAGATCTATTGTTAGTACTGAAGGTTCTAGTCACACCGTAAGTTTGCTGAAGTGGTCGGGGGAGGGTTCGCTTAAGGATTTTTCTTGGTCAAGAGGTTTGGGATTAGAAATTTCCCCTATCAAAATAAGAAGTGCTAGAAAAAAATCCATTAATGTTCCCGCAACACCGGATTTAATTTTTTCTACTACAGCAGACATGGGGGCGCTTAGAGGCATGAAAGCCCTGTCCAGGGAGAAATCATGATTTTTCTTTCCCTAAACATCAGAGGGGTAGGGGGACCCCTGAAATCTGCCTCCATGCGTAGAGTGCTCTCTAGAACTCTACCTGATATTATATTTCTACAAGAGACTTTGGTGGATGCACATAAGGCTAGGTATTTTATGTATTTGCTTCACCCTAATTGGTTTATATGTGTTGTGAGATCTGTAGGCAAGTCTGGAGGCCTACTGGTGGCTTGGCATCCATTAAAATTTGACCTATCTGCTTACATAAGCTGTGGTGGTATTTATTTGACAAGTACACTTCTAGATAAAAAAATAACTGATTTCTTTTGTAAATATTTATGGACCCTGTGTTGACAGAAGAGCTTTTTGGAATAAAGTGGTTGATAGTGGCTTACTAGCTCAGAATAATCTAATAGTTGTTGGGGACTTCAATCTTACCATGAGTGTCGGGGAAATTTGGGGAGAGTCAGCACAGCCAGATCCATTGGCAGATTACTTCAAGGAGATTTTTATGGATGTAGGATTGGTGGATATACTCCCAGATGCGATAACTTCGACTTGGAGGAATGGTAGAGAGGGTTCAGATAACATTTCTAAAAGAATGGATAGAGTCTTTGTATCGGTTGAGTTATTGAATGTATCTGGTAGACATCGATCTTGGGTTGCATATCCATTTCTATCGGATCATGCACCGGTCATAGTACAACTGGATCATAGCTTTCATTCATTAGCTTACCCGTTCAAATTTAACTTGACGTGGCTACATGAAATTGAATTTACCCTTATAGTACATGAGACTTGGAAGATCCGACCTTTTTATCAGAGACAGA
This sequence comes from Picea mariana, assembly GCA_032191745.1. Taxonomy (NCBI): domain Eukaryota; kingdom Viridiplantae; phylum Streptophyta; class Pinopsida; order Pinales; family Pinaceae; genus Picea; species Picea mariana. Next base: position 15,938 of record JASDQU010307460.1, on the reverse strand, counting down.
GGTTCATAGGAGATTTGTTGAAAAATTAAAATTGATCAAGCAAAGAGTCAAGAAATGGGCCCTACAACAAATATCTCAAAAATTTATAAAACTAGATAAGTTGGAGGAGGATCTACTGGGGTGCTATCAAGAGAACTCCAGGGGATTGAGGATTAGGGAGGTTGAAGAACATATCAATTCATTAGAAAAAGAGCGGAGCAATAATATATTGGCAGAGGAATAACTTTGGAGACAACGAAGCCGAGCAACTTGGATTAAGCGTGGCGATCAAAACAATTTTTTTTTCATCACTTTGCAAGTTTCAGAAGAAACATAAAACACCTCTGGGAAGTTCAAGATGAGAGCGGCCAGGTCCACTCTGGAAATCAGGCGATCTTAGATGAGGCTCTTAGATATTTCAAAGGGTCATCTGCAAACTCTGAGACTCATATTGTAGATCGATTCTCCTTGGCCAACCTATTCCCTAGGTGTATAACTGAACAAGACACACTTCGCCTTGAAAGTCTGTGTAAGAGGGAGGAATTATGGAATGTACTTAAAGAATTTGCAAAGGAAAGAAGCCCAGGACCTGATGGCTAGACGATGGCATTTTTTATCCACTTTTTTGAGTTGGTGGGGGATGAGCTGTTGGATGTGGTAGAGGACTCCAGGAGCAGGGGAGTGGTTACAAAAGCATTAAACTTGAATTTTCTGGTCCTCAATCCCAAAAGTCAATAAGCCTTCG
>JASDQU010307459.1:56679-76539 GCA_032191745.1 Picea mariana | reverse complement strand
TTCCTCACTTTATTTTGGTGTATTTTTTGTATTTGGGTACCTAACATGGCCTCGTTTTCGGGACCCATTCTTTATTTTCACCATAGTGATGTTCATGGGGAGTGTTGGAGTTACTTCACACACACCTAGGATTTATTTTTCCTAAGTTTTTTCCTTGTTTATTAGTCATAATTAGTCATTATCCAGTATCCTATATTTTAGGGGAGAATATTCTCTTCAGTTGACACTTCAATTTGACTAGTTGAGTTGAGTCTAGACGTTGCATTGGTTTTGTCACCATGCAACATTGAGATCATCACCATGCTAATGCACAGTTGCCTTGGGATCATCACCAAACTTGCACATTACCCTTGATTCATTGATCTACTCCTCACTACACTATGTTCAATCAGTTAACTGAAGACTAGTTGACTAGTTAACTCGGCTAGGTGGTAGTTCACTCTCGTAACTGCTTGAGAGACTAGACTAGGTGGAGGTTCACTCCCGTAACTGTTGGTGTGTGTCCATATCACTCTAGAACACCATTATGGTGCATTGGTTATCCTCCAATGCGCATTGATTGAGTCATACATAGTATATCTTGTGTAAATTATTCATTATTCATTACGGTTAATGAGAATTCTTCTATTATTTCTCTCCTTCCTCTTTCTCAATTTCTCTCTGCAAATGTGTGTAGTATTTTCTAGCTAGATCTATTTTGTGCAGGTTCAACACATTTACAAATGTTTCAAGAAGATGAAAGCCTTATAAGAAGTAATGAAGAGAAACAATATTAATATTCAACCTCCTTTTGACTCTTCTTTTCATTGATCTTCCCTTTATGCTTTTGATTTTTCTTTCAATGCAACATTGATTTCTTCTAATGAGTGGCTTATTGATTCTAGAGAATCTTATCATATGGCTAAATCTAAAGCCATATTTTATTCACTTAATGGATGTAACACCAAACAAATATTTGTTAGTGATGATAGATCTCTTAGTGTTGTAGGGCCTTGAATAATTTAGCTAGATGATGGCCATTTAGATGATGTATTATGTGTTCCAAGTTTTTCATGTAACCTTCTATCAATATATYAAATCACTCATTCAAGTGAAGGTAAAACAATATGATTTTCAACTCACCAAGATATAATCAAGGATTTGTAGGTTCATAAGTGTGTCATGGCAAATAAAATAATTGATGATATTACGAAGTTGTATAGTTTTGACAACTTTGGGTCATTGTCTCTTTTAGTTTTTATTTCTCATGGTGATGACATAAGTAAACTTTGACTTGAGTAGTTTGGCCATTTAAACTATTACTCATTGCAACATCTATGTAAATAGAATATGGTGATTGGTCTTCCTCTTGTTTCTTGCAGATATTGTGTTTGTTCTAGCTATGTTCTTGATAAACATCATTGAGGCAATTTTGACAAACATGCATCTTGGAAGTCCTTGACCCCCTTGTAGTTTGGTCATATTGATTTATGTGGTCTTATTTCTTCTGCGTCTTTCTCCGACTTCAAGTACTTCTTAACTTTCATTGATGACTTCTCCATAAGCACTTGGGTTTATTTCTTAAAACTTAAAAGTGAAGTTTGTGACATGTTTTAAATCTACAGGGCCCTTGTAGAAAAAAAAATCTAGACATCAACTTCAAAAGTTAACACATAATGGGGGGAAATATGTTAACGATTAATTTACAACTTACTACATTGTATAGGGAATTCAGACGCAATATATTGTTCCATACACACTACAACAAAATGGTGTTGTTTAGAGAAAGAAATGAACATTAAAATAAATTGTGAATTGTATGATCCAATCTAAGAGATTAAATTGTCATTTTTGGGCAGAAGCCATTAATTGTACAAATTAAACAGTTAATCACACTCCCACAAAGGCTTTAAAAGAGATAAAACTAGAATCATGGAGTAATATTAGACCATATGTAATCCACTTTGTGTGTTTGGTAGTGAAGCATGGCTCAACATTCCCATAAAACTAAAAGCATGAAGTAACATTACACCATATGTAAGCCACTTTTTTGTGTTTTGTAGTGAAGCATGACTCACATTCCCGACGAGAAAAGGAAATCATTACAACCTAAGAGTGAGAAGTGATTTTTTGTTGGATACTCTGCAAATGTAAAATGTTACAAACTTCTTCAACCTCATTCAAATAATATTACTATTAAGAGAGATATCAAGTTTGATGAATGTGTCTCTGCATACATTCCTAATTCACCATTTCTTCCATCTTTGACTTGCAAGCCATCTTTAATGAATGTGTCATCTTCTATTCCTAAATTATATACTAGTGCTCTTATTCTAGTTTCTTCTTCTTCAAATGATGATAGTGAGGATGAAAATCCACCTCCACTTGCTCACCCTCCTCTAGTTGATTCCATTAAACATGAACCCACACTAGCACCATAGCTTCTTGGATGGGTCCATACAACATGAGAAGCAACTAGTGATCTTGCTAGTAATCCTTCAAATTAGTGTCACACACATTCATAGTTCCAAAGAGCCTCCTCTCTTTTGGCTCAAGTTCTAGAGACTCGTGTTCCATAAACATTTGCAGAATCTTTTGGCCATCTAAATTGTGATGCAACAATGAATGAAGAATATCCTTCCTTAATGGTGAATGATACTTGGGATCTTGTACCTCTTTTGAAACGAAGAAAGATTGCTATATGTAAATGGTTGTATAGGTAACTAAGTATGCATCAAATAGAAACGTTGAAATATATAAGACTTGATTAGTTTCCAAAGTATTTTCTTAGGTAGAAGGAATTGACTATATTGAAACCCTTGCCCCTATAGCCAAAATGAATTGCATCCATCTTGTTCTAGTATTTGCAATTCCATGTAACTGGGAGGTCCATCAAGTGGAAGTGAGATATACCTTCTTGCATGGACATTTGCAAGAATACATTTACTTGGAACAACCTCCTCGCTATATTCATAATCACTCCATTCTTATTTGTTGCCTTAAATAAATATCTCTATGGCTTTAAGATGCTATAAGAAATGGATATATTTCTTCTTGACACTAGCTTTTCTAGATGCCATTCTAACCCCAATCTATATACCAAATTGGGTAACCATCCCATAATACTTTTTCTCTATTTTGACGACCTTATACTCACTAGTATTGACCCCGAACTTTTGACCCTTGTAAAATACAACCTTACAAAGAAATTTGAAATGATAGAATTAGGAAATTTGCATTATTTTCTTAGCCTCCAAATCTTGCAAACAAACCAAGGAAGAAATTTCCCTTTCCCAGTATAAGTATGCATCTGACCTTTTTCACCACTTTCACATGGAAGCTTGTAAATCAACCCCATCTACCTTCCAATCTTGAGTCAAACTTATTGCCACTTGTACCACATCCAGAGTAAATTCCACTTTATACCATCAATTACTTGGTATCCTTTAGTATTTGTCTCATACCCATCTTTATATTTCCTTTGTTGTTGGTCTTGTTGCTTGGTATATGAAAACACCCTATGAGATCTGGTACCCCCCCCCCCAGCCTAGGGGTAACTAAGGAGATCATGTATCAAGGCCTACATATAGCAGACATGGAGTGTCGAGAGCCAGATTGACTAGCAGAGCCCCATGGCCCCTCTTATATTGACTTGCACCATTATCCATCACCAACAACAGAACAATATCCATCGCACCAACATGGCCCTAGAGGACAACAGGTCTTACTTCATGAGGTAATAAGTTCAGCTTCATGGTAAGTGTCACTTTAATAATTGAATTATTTGAATATGTTGCAAAGAATTTGTTCTTCATTACAAAACATTTACTTGGAAATTATACCTTTTGCCTTATTTAACCTTGGTGGGTGTCATCACATCCTAGTAAGTTGGTCACCCTCGAGAATGGGGTGTTCCTTGAAGATTCATTGTACCATTCCCGATCATACTTATCATGTTCCATACTTCTTCCATTTCGTCTCCTCGTCTTTTTGGTTTTCAGGCTTATTGACCCAAGAAGGGTATGTACCTCATTTCATGGGAAGAAGGGGCCATTAGGCTCAGAGGTGCCCTAGAAAAAAAATCATGCATTAAAATCTCGCCCTGGGATCCCAAGAACAATGAAATGCTTCTCAAAAAATGAGGGACCCATAAAACAAATAACTAACTAATCAATCATGCAAACCAAGGTAGAGTGTATGTGGGCTATGCATTTCCTTTTAGTGCCCCTTATTGTCTTCAACTTGGAAAAGCATGCAAACCAAGGTAGAGCATATGTGGGATATGCATTTCCTCTTAGTGCCCCTTATTCTCTTCAACTTGGAAACACATGCAAAATAAATGGCTAATAAATGGATTGGAAAAATATGCTTTAAAAAAAAAAAGAGAGAGGAAAAGGATGTGGCTATCCCTCAACAAAGGCACCCATAAATGAGACAATACGAGCCCTTGTATGTCATGCAAACCCATACCCAGAAGTCTTAACCCACTCCACCTCATACTCACACATGAATCAGATAGGTTTCCCTTGGGAAACACCTTTGACTTGGGGATTGACTGACCCAATAGGATTCCTTGAAACCCCTCCCACACCTAAATTTGACAAATTGTATAAGGTCTTTGAGAATTTGTTTAGTTTGAAAAAGGGGGTTTGATGCACATGTTTGGGTGGTTCCATTATTATATGTGGCTTACTTGGCACGATTCTTGTGACTTATGGACCCTTGGAGGGCGCATCTATTTGTCTCTACATGACCTTTCCCGATGGACATGTATTCACAAGGAGATGACTTCATTCAGACCTTCATGAAGTATTTGGAGCCCAAGGTTGGAAGCAGAAACCCCACATCTAGGGAAGGCTTGTGATAACCATTTTCACATTGAAGAAGGAGGTTTTTGCCTTTGGAGGCACTCTGGCAGGGCTAGGAGACAAGCTCCCACCTCTTTCCACCTAGACATTAGCCTTTGTAGGCTTGGACATCAACCACCTAGCTCATGACGTCATGGAGGAGACTAGGGTTTGATGAAGGAGGGTTAGGAGGTGATGTTTTGACACATGTGGCATGATGGATAGCCTTTGGAGGCCTAGCGTTGCACACTTCTACCTCAACATAACCTTTATAGAGAATAGCGTCACCTTATAAGGCATGACCTCACCCTTGTTTTAGGGTTATTTTATGTAATTGAAAGGGAAAATTTTATGAGGTCAACCATCTTATTATTTTAAAGTTGACTTTTAAAGTGGACAAATATGGTTGAAAGGCCTCATATAAATAGAGGCCTTTCCATTTTCATTTATCAACACATCTCTTCCTCACACAAGAGGATTAGGACTAAAATTTTCTCCCTCTTTATCATACTTGGTCTCTTTTACTTATGCAATAGGCTTGGAGGACTACTTGTGGATGTTTCTTGACTCATTTCTTGGTGAAAATTCTTGCAAATAAGGTTGTGCTTGATTTTATCTTGGTGAAGTAAGTAAAATATGAAATTTCTTTCATGTGTTGAATGGTTATGGTATATTGTACTTGTTCATATTGAAGCTATCTTTCTTTTGTAAACCCTAGGAGAGGAACATAAGGTGTTTCTTCCTCTCTCTAGAATATTTCATATATTGATTTGCTAAGAAACCTCATCTAGGGAAAACTCCTAAAGCCCTAAAGTGATAGCACTTTAAAAGTGGGTTCTAGAAGCTTGTTGCTATTAAATTTCAAGAGTCTAAGAAAGAAGAATTCACTAGAGCCCAAAATAGCTTGTTCTTTAACAAAATTCATCTTTTGAGACTTGAAGTTTGAGGCCCTAAGGTGCTATCACCTCAAACTTCATCTCATCATCCGTAGGACATTATTATCATCATTATTTCTCCAAGTTGTATTTCTATTGTAAATGACTCCATAACCCCAAAAAGGAACTAGTTTACTCTCTCTCTCTCTCTCTCTCTCTCTCTCTCTCGTGAAGGATTTGATCAAACCAAATCTCAACTTTACTCTCTAAGGATTTTAATAACATTTTCTAACCCTAAATTAGCTTAATTTACTAATTATCTTGATGTTGTTGCGAATCTTTTCTACAACCATCCTAACTGTTGTAATTTGTTGCATAACTCACTCTAATTACTAGCTAACATACTCATAAATTTCTTAGGATAAGTGATAAATTATCTACTTGATAAATGCTAAGTTTTCACTGTATTCTCTTGTATTTTCGAGTTGAATTTCTTGTGGTTGTTACAAAATACTATTGGATGTTATAATCTGTCATCTTGCTGCATTTTTTTACTTCAACCATCATATAGCTATGTTGTCTATTGTCTATTAAGGTATTTTATCATATTGGTACTTGGAAATTGTTATATGTATATGCTATATTGTTCTTGTTCCAGGTAGGTACACAAAACTCTTCTTTTGCCTCAATTTCACAGACTTAGACCTTTTGACTTAGGTAACTAGTGAGAGGGTGCACTAAGCTTGACCATATCCTTGCTATTTGATCCCTTGATTTTACTGATGATATTTCCCTTGGGATGGATCTCATCTATCCCTAAAACATGTGGATTTCCTACTAAGGTGACAATGGTGGGTTATCATATAGTTACACAGATTTGAGGACTTGTGTGGGGATTTGACACAAGTACAAATCTCGCGATAACATTTTGGCGTCGTTTTCAGGGAGAATTGAGTCTGATTTCCTCAACGACACATCTTTGGTGAGATTTTCCCTAGGACCTTATCTTACAAGATTATATGGTGACTCCATTGAGGGTGATTCCCTATCTTCCTTTGATAATCCTTAAGGGGTTATCTGGCAACTCCACAAAGCTCACAGACGTATTCTAATCCTCCCAAGACCTACAAGAAAAGGCTTCCTCGTAACTCTCCTGTAGTAAAATCATTTTTTGGTGGGAACCGTCCTTTGAATACAATGGCTCATACTCAAGCTCAAACTCAAAATCAAGCCCAGACTCAGACTTAGAACCATAGTCAAAAGAAATGGGCGTCTAAGATCTTCAATTCATTAGATATGTGAGCCATCTCGGGATACCCCTGACAAATGTTTACAAAGTATGAAAAATGGCTACCCATATTCATTGGTAATGATGTGACTAGTGCAGAAGATCATATGATTAATTTCTAGGCCTTCTTTCAACTCAATCCTATAAGTGATGATGTCGAGGATTTGGTGATGAAACTCTTCTCTACCACTCTTCAAGATGATGCTATAATATGGTACGAGAGTCTCCCTGATGTTAGTATCGAAACTGTGGATCAACTAGAACAAGTTTTTCTCAAAATATGGAGTGTTAAAGAATATCCTAACATGTTGTTAACACGACTCAATGATATCAAGAAATCTGAGAATGAGACTGTTAGGGAGTTCCACACCAAGTTTGAAAGGTTTCTACAACAAATACCTAAGAGTCATCACCCCAGAGGAGATTACCTTCTCTTCCCCTATACCAAGGCATTTTTAGGGAAATTTGGGTTCATGCTCAGGGACAAGGGTCCCATGATGATTTCAAGAAGCTCATGAAATAACTACAAGAATTGAGGCCAACTTATCATCATCAAAGGTGGAACCTTTCTACGCCCCAAGAACTAAGGTTGATGTTAAACCAAGGGTAGTACACAACTTTGAGACCACCCGTGATATTAGTGATTCCTTAGAAAAACCACAAGAGACTGTGGATGGTGTGGTAAGAAATCAAACCTCGATGATGAATATAATTACTAGTTTGGAGAGGACACAACAACAAGCCCCCAGAATGAGCAGAAGGTGCTTAATACTCTCGCCCCCTGAAATGTTGTGGATGAAACTCCTTGGTGTTTTCAGTGTAGGGATACACATTAGGAGCATGAGTGCCAAATGAAAAATGGAGGCCCTGATCAAGTAAACATTATGATATGTCTTCACTGAAGAACCACAAGTATGCCTCAATATCACACTCAAAAAACATGAAGAAGGCATAAAAGAAGCAACCAAAAGGGATAGGATGGAAGTCATAAGAAATTTAGATGAGGAATCAAGAGAGAAGTTGAAGAGGAAAGAGTTGCAAGTGTATACAAGGAAAAATAAGGTGCCTCAAGCTCCTCCCACTGACCCCAAGCCTCCTCCCACCGACCCCAATATTCCTAAACAAAAACTTCCACCTCCATCAATAAGTATTCTTCTACCTAATCCGACTTTGCCCAAGACTAACGATATAAACTTGGATTTTTAATTGGAAAATGTCTTAGCAAAGATCAATGTAACAGTTCCTTTGAAATAAATCATTAATATCCCTTCAATGAAGAATAGGTTTGAGATATTATTCAATGTACAGAACGAGCCAGTGGATCCTCCCATAATGGTGCAAGCATATCATTTCAGGGTCCACTATGATGATCATCCACCATTTTTTATGGCACTCCAGGTAAATAACAAACATTTGATTAATTGCATGCTTGACTCAGGGGAAGGTGCAAATATGATGTCACTAAAGGTTATGAAAGAATTGGTCTTGAAGACCACAATACCTTACATAAATGTGTATGGATTTGAATCCAGTACTATTCCCAATCATGGTGTAATAGATAATGTGACAGCCCACCTTTCTTGATACCCCAAGATAGTTATCCTGATGGACATTGCGGTCGTGGAGGTACTTGATGTATGGGGTATGCTCTTGTTTAGGAAGTCGTTGCAACATTGGGTGACACATTACAGATGAACTTGAGTAGTGTCGAGATACCTATGGATGATGGTACTTATGCTTGCTTACCCAATATGACCATGGATAAGGCTCATGTTGAAGAAACTGATATTGATTCAGGGACAGAAGAAATACCTGAGAAAACCAAGGAATCTCTTCCACATTTTTCTCCAGATGACTTACCTTTTTCCAAGGAAGAATATTTTGATGCCATACAATGGCCAAATAAGGAAGAGTACCAACAATTACAAGACAGGTATAAGGACAATAAAGTTCGCTAAGTCAAATTATTAAAGAAAGAAGACAAAAATATGTTGGTTAGACCAAGCCAAGATGATGTCATTGCCAAAGAATCCCACCCCCCTCCCTCAAGATAGTACACTAGAGTGATACAAGAAGAAATGGATCCCAAAGGAGGGGATTACAAACAGGGAGATTTGGTTTTCGAGTGGGATGAAAAAATGGATCAACCCAATACCCATAAGAATGCTAAGAATCTATGGTTGGGTCCATTTAAGGTTAGAGGGAAGTCTGTAAATGACACTTACTACCTGACACAATGCATGGAAGGAGGCGTCCATTGCTAGTTAGTGGGAATATCCTCAATCCCCATTGTGGGGAAAGGACTTGACTTCTTAATCTAACGTAGGTAGGTTAGGGTAGGTGTTTACATCTTGCATTGCATTGTATATATGTTGTATATTTCATATCATGATAGTACATATTGCATCTTGCTTGAATTTGCATACATGCTTATCATTTACATGTTCTCTTCTTGTATCTTGCATCATTTCTAGGAAATATTCATATGCTTTACATGATCATATTGATATGTTAGAATAAAGATATTGGAAATTTTTATTTTCAACATTTGCTTTGAAATTTTGATAGTTATCATTTTTTCATAAGAATAAGGGATGATAGCACCACCCTCGATGCTCTGACGATTTTTCTTGAGTGTGTAGGCACAGGTCATACTAGAGATGATGAGGTTCTCATACGCTCTATGATGAGAAAATGTCCCCAAGTAGGAGCCTGATGTTACCCACCAACCTAAGGGTAACTAAGAAGATCATGTCCCAAGGCCCACAAGTAGCAGGCATGGAGTTTCGAGAGCCAAATTGACTAGAAGAGCCCATCATGGCCCCTCCTATCTTGACTTTCACCATTATCCATCACCAACAACAGAACAACATCCATCACACCAGCCTGGCCCTAGAGGAAAACATGTCTTGCTTCATGAGGCAATAAGTCCAACTTCATTGTAAGTGTCACTTTAATAATTGAATCATTTGAATATGTTGCAAAGAATCCTTTCTTGATTACATAACGTTTACTTGAAAATTATACCTTTTGCCTTATTTAACCTCGGTGGGTGTCATCACGTCCTAGTAATTTGGTCACCCTCGGGAATGGGTTGCTATTGGGTTGTTCCTTGAAGAGTCGTTGTACCATTCTCGATCATACATATCACTTTCCACACTTCTTCCATTTTGTCTCCTCATCTTTTGGGTTTTCATGCTTATTGACCCAAGAAGGGAATGTACCTCATTTCCTGGGAAGAATGGGTTATTAGGCTCAGAGGTGCCTTAGCAAAAACATCATGCATTAAAATCTTTCCCTGTGATCCTGAGAAAAATGAAATGTTTCTCAAAAAATGAGGGACCCATAAAATAAATAACTAACTAATCAATCATGCAAACCAAGGTAGAGCGTATGTCGGCTATACATTTCCTTTTAGTGCTCCTTATTGTCTTCAACTTGGAATAGCATGGAAACCAAGGTAGAGCATATGTGGGATATGCATTTCCTTTTAGTGCCCCTTATTGTCTTCAACTTGGAAACACATGCAAAATAAATGGCTAATAAATGGCTTGGAAAAATATGCTTAAAAAAAAACAAGTGGCTAGCCCTCAAAAAAGGAATCGATAAATGAGGCAATACGAGCCCTTGTATGTCATGAAATCCCATACCCATAAGTCTTACCCCACTCCACCTCATACTCAAACATGAATTAGATAAGTTTCCCTTGGGAAACACCTTTGAATTGGGGATTGACTGACCCAATAGGATGCCTTGACACCCCTCCCACACCTATATTTGAAAAATTGCATAAGATCTTTGAGAATTTGTTTAGTTTGAAAAATGGGGTTTGATGCACATGTTTGGGTGGTTCCATTATTAGATGTGGCTCACTTGGCATGATTCTTGTGACTTATGGAACCTTGGAGGGCACATTTATTTGTCTTTGTATTACCTTTCCTGGTGGATAGGTATTCATGAGGAGATGACTTCATTCGAACCTTCATGAGGGATTTGAAGCCCAAGGTTAGATGCAAAAACCCCATGTCTGGGCAGGCTTATGATCACCATTTTCACATTGAAGACGTAGGTCGTTGCCTTTAGAGGCACTTTGGTAGGGCTAAGAGACAATCTCACACCTCTTTCCACTTGGGCGTTAGCCTTTCTAGGCTTGGACGTCAACCACCTAGCTCATAATGTCATGGAGGAGGCTTCAGAGGTGATGTTTTGGCACATGTGGCATGATGGATGGCCTTTGGAGGCCTAGAGTTGCACAATTCTACCTCAATGTCGCCTTTATAGAGCATAAATTCACCTTAGAAGGGATGACATCACCCTTGTTTTAGGGTTATTTTATGTAATTGAAAGGGAAAATTTTACGAGGTCGACCCTCTTGTTATTTTAAATTTGACTTTTAAAGTGGAGAAATATGGTTGCAAGGCCTCATATAAATAGAGGCCTTGCCATTTTAATTTATCAACACATCTCTTCCTCACACAATAGGATTAGGACTGAAATTTTCACCCTCTTTGGCATACTTGGTCTCTTTTACTTATGCAATAGGCTTGGAGGACTACTTGTGGATGTTTCTTGGCTCATGTCTTGTTGAAAATTCTTGCAAGTAGGGTTTGTTATTGATTTTATCTTGGTGAAGTAAGTAAAATATGCAATTTCTTTCATGTGTTGAATGGTTATGGTATATTTTACTTATTCATATTGAAGCTATATTTCTTGTGTAAACCCTAGGAGAGGAACATAAGGTGTTTCTTCCTCTCCCTAGAATATTTCATCTATTGATTTGCTAAGAAACCGCATCTAAGGAAAACTCCTAAATCCATAGAGTGCTAGCACTTTAGGAGTGGGTTCTAGAAGCTTGTTGCTATAAATTTCAAGAGTCTAAGGTAGAAGAAGAATTAGCTAGAGCCCAAAAGAGCTTGCTCTCTAGAAAAAATCATATTTTGAGACTTGAATCTTGAGGCCCTAAGGTTCTAGCACCTCAAACTTCATCTCATCATCCTTAGGACATTATTATCATCATTATTCTCCAAGTTGTATTGTTGTTGTAAATGACTCGGCCCCAAAAAGGCACTAGTTTACTCTCTCTCTCTCTCTCTCTCTCTCTCTCTCTCTCTCTCTCTCTCTCTCTCTCTCTCTTGTGAAGGATTTGATCAAGCCAACTCTCAAACTTTACTCTCTAAGGATTTTACTAACCTTTTCTAACCCTAGCTTAGCTTAATTTACTAATTATCGTGTTGTTGTTGCAAATATTTTCTACATCCATCCTAATTGTTGTAATTTGCTGCATAGCTCACTCTAATTACTAGCTAATACTCAAAAATTTCCTGGGATAAGTGCTAAATGATCTACTTGATAAATGCTAAGTTTTCACTATATTCTCTTGTAATTCCGAGTTGAATTTCTTGTGGCTGTTACAAAATACTATTGGTTGTTATAAACCGTCATCTTAATGCATTTTTTTTACTTCAACCATAATATATCTATGTTTTCTATTGTTTATTGAGGTATTTTATCATATTGGTACTTAGAATTATATATATATATATATATTATTTTTTTTATTTTTTTTCTTGTTCCAAGAAGGTACAAAAAAACTCTTTTTTGCCTCAATTTCACAGACATGGACCATTTGACTTAGGTAACCAGTGAGAGGGTGCTCCAAGCTTGACCATATCCTTGTTATTTGATCCCTTGAGGTTACCGAGGATGCCTCCCTTGGGATGGATCTCATCCATCCCTAAAACATGGGGATTTCCTAGTAAGGTGACAGTGGTGGGTTATCTTGTAGTTACACGAATTTGAGGACTTGTGTGGGGCTTTGGCACAAGTACAAATCCCGTGATAACAAGATCCATTGGAAAGAAACAAAGTACACTTCATTATTTTCGGGGTATAGTTCAATTTGGGATATAGCATAATTCAAGGGCGGACTTCTTTGTTGGTTGGTTTCATTGATTTCAATTGGATTGACAATGTCGATAATCAAAAGTCTACTACAAATTATATTTTCAGTTTTAGTTATGGACCTGTCTCTTAGGCTTGTGAGAAGCAACACACCCTTGCTCTTTCTTCAACAAAAGTAGAGTATCAAATAGTGGTTAGTGTAAATCAAGAATCCCTTTTACTTCAACATATCCTTTTAGAGTTTGGATTCCAACAACAACATCTAACCACACTCTAGTGTGATAATCATAGTACCATTCATCTTACCAAAGATCTAGTTCAACATCATCATAGCAAACACATTCTGATGCACATGCATTTAATCAAAAAGATTCTTCAGGATCATGTTCTTGAAGTGCTCTATTATCGAACAAATTATCAAGTTGCAGACATTTTCACAAAGACTCTCAAAGAAGTGAAGTTTTCCATGCTTCAATCTATGTTATAAGAAGTTCAGAAAGTTCTCTTTAAGAGGAGGTATGCTCCAATTCCTCTACTTATTCTATTCCTCTAGTTATCCTATTGTTCCACCTTTATAATTCACTTATCCTATTGTGTCACCTCTATAATTCTGTCAATTCTATTCCAAGTTGTTCTTAAGGGGGGATATTAGGATATTTAAACACTTAGGAGTTAATTAATTTCAAATTGGTATAATATTCCTTTAGGTAAAGTGTGTTTCTTTAGTCTACTTTTGTAATTAACTAATCTCACAATGATGATTATGTTCTAAACATATAGTGACCTCACAGTTCATATTATCTCTGATACTAATGACACTTAATCTAAGGCTTAGCACCTGACTGGACCATGATCTTTATTTAAAGAGGATGGAGGGTATTTGCTAGTGATCAATTGTGAGAGATTCATATGTAAATTATTTTCTTTTTGCATGAATATATTTCCTCAAGTGGCCATGTTGGTTGGGGTCATGGATTGTTTTCCTCCTTGGGGGTTTTAACCACATATACATTAGTGTTCTAATCTTTGATATGCTTGTGTGAGTAGTTGTCTTAAGGTGTTTGACCTATGTGGATATACCCTATGTATCGAACAGGGTGTGATTTAGAGGAATACAATTGTATTGTCAATTGTTTAATTTATATGCTTTTTATTGTACATATTTAAATGTTAACAATTTTTTTATTATTGAACTTATGTTCTTTTATTATATTTTTACAAAGTGAGGATGAGGAGGGTTCAAAAAATTAAGCGAGATCTGACAACAATTCAATCAAGTTTTGATGTCAAAATGAATTTATTTTTCTTATGCAAGTACATATTTTTTCATGCAATGTTATATACAAAGTCGACATTTCCCTACCATAACACTTGTTTACAAGTAGAAAAAATTGCATGGTTATTTTACAATTTAATTTAAAACAAGATAATTGTGTTTATATATACATTTTTTTTGCGTCCATGTGTGAAATTGATCAAACTTTAGTGTGGTAAAGTTTCCTCATTGCGTTTATGGATACATTTTTTTTTTGTTGTATTCATGGTCTGAAATTCACTGAATGTTAGTGGGGTAGTGCTTTAATATATACATGGTTTGTGATCTTAGGATTAGTATGCTATGAAATAGACTTATAATAGTCATCAATCTAATCAATAATTAAATATTATAAAATAAATAATTACAAATAATTTTATAATACTCAAATTAATAACAACAATTAAATAATCAATAGTATTAAAATTAATAAAACTAATCAAATAAGTAATAATAATAAAACACTTGAATTCGGTGACAACTAGGGCAGATAGCCATGACCATGAGGCAAATGGTGGTGGCATGGTTGTTGAGGGTGATGTGGGTGTTTTAACTGAAACTTGTACTCTCCTTGTCGCTTCCTTTGTTCATTCGAACATGTTTGACCCTTCTCCTCCACGATATGATCCATGCTCGCGAGTGAATGTTGTGTAATTGGCTTCAGAGGTGGGGGTTGTGTCCGAGTCGAGAGAAGTATGGGTTAATGATGAACATGTTTCCCATCATAAATCTCAGTGATTTTCTTGGCCTTGTATTGGCCTTCATTATTGTAGAGAGTGGGCAGAAACTACCAAATATTGTTATGAATATAATTTGGGATGCTAACACCCCTATGTTTCCCTTTATGAAAAAATTTGGAAGGATTTGGTTCTTAATTTATAGTTGCCTATGGATCCTTGCTTGGTTTGTGCCAGTACTTATGAGGGGTGTAAAATGAGGGTGACCCTTGTGGCGAAGGTTGCAACAACCCATTACCAGAGTTTGATCCTTGTTGTTGCTAAGGAATCCATGCAATCCTTAAAGGAGGAGGTGAAAATAACCAGGGCTTACTGGGAAGATGATGTTGTGGATGATGAGGTGGGGGAAATAATCTCTGACTTGGGATGCTCCAGGAACAAGGACACTAAATTCCATCGGACAATGGAGATGTGTTAGCATGCTAAAACCATGGTGGTTTATGGGATGTTTCCTAAGGAGCAAGACTATTTGAAATTCAGGCAAAAACTGGAGGCTCTTGAGAGCCATATCAAGTTGTTGTTAACCATGGTGTCTTGGATGGTAAAACACAATGGAGGCTCTCTTCAGTTATCTCGGGATAGTAGGCAACCTTCATGATCTCATATGTCTCCTTCGAGTGCTAGGACCAATGCGAGCCTTTCCAAGGCTTTTCCCCAGGTTCATGGTTTGGATGATTGATTTTGTCCTTACCTTTTTTAGACTAGACATGTTAGGTCTTCTAGTTTATGTTGCTTTATCTAGTCTCTTTAGATCAATTTTGTCAGTCTTAGGATATTGCTATGATATACTCAGTTTGATATATCTCCCTTTTGATAGCTAGCATGGTTTCCAACTGGGCATGCCAACAGACTTATGGGATATTGATGGATATATGGAATAACTACTGGCTATGGTGGTTCTTATGTATATTCTGTTAATACTTTAATAGAAAATCTCTTACTTACAAAAATATATATATATACAAATAGTTAAATAATTAATAACAATTAAATTAATCAAAATATTAAAATTATTATTAATACAATCGTTGTTAAAATGATGTAATTGTGATGCTAAAACAATGTCACTGTGACATTAATATGACACAAAAGTATTTATTATATTTTAAAAGTGACACTAAAATGACAAAAATAGAGTAGTATGATGCTCAAAAGACAAATCTGATACAAAAAGATTTGTATTTCAACGCTAATACAATGGAAACAATCTAAAATATATCCCTCAATCAACATTAATAAGACTTATCATGATGCTAATATGACACACAACAACCAAAAAGACATAAAAAAACACATTTTTGACTCAAAAAATATGCAAATATGACATTGAAGTCTTGTTTTTAAATAATTTTCGATGCAAAAATGACACAAAGTAGATGTTCAAATGAAGTGTGTGTTGAATATATCGATGCAAATGATGTTTTAATAAGCACACATTAATAAAAACGATGCAAAGATGACACATCTTTGACACAAACTACGATGCACCCTATTGCATGATTTTTACATAGTGAACTTAATTTTTTTTCTAGAAAATTACACTACAAAGAAACACTAAATGCGACATTGTATCCCTGTATTATAGTAGTGCAATGAATACCATACATGGAATGAAGAGATGAGCCCCCGTAATAATACATTAAACAAAATAATAAATTACCCCAAAATTTTCAATTGGGTCTAGCTTAGGCAATTGAGAGGAGTAGTGGCATCCTCCCCACTTAGGATCAATTCTTGCAAGTGACATGTTGAGATCTTAATGAGTATATTGTTGTATTGGCCTTGAGCCCTAAAGAATTTGGTTTATCCTGGGTACCATCTTTAGACTAAGGGAAAGTGCACAATGGGTTTTCCCAAAATATGCATTTCATGGTATAAACAAAAAAAATGCCAGCATGTATAAAACAATAACAATAATGTTGATATTTAATCAAAATGTGGATTAAAGAAATAAGGCTGGATAATTTTTTATAGTATGGTGTCTAAGAATAGTGAAAACTTATATAAAACCTAGCAATGGACTTCATAAAAAATGTTGGTTAGAAACATATGCAAAACCTAAAATTTAATCTAGAGTGTGGGGGCTAAACATGAAGAATAGAGCGAAAATAGTGTGGGATTTGAGGACCATATGTCACATAGGCTTATGAAATGTGTGACTATCACAACTAGGACATACACACTGGTACTAAAAAAATTCAAAAAGTGCAAATTTAGAAAAAAAAAACTAAGAGGTTTCTAGTCTCTTAACTAAAATTTGGGGTGACTAGATAATCAACTCCATAGAGGTGAGTGACCAAGGGGGTTGGGGTTTCAAATGGTTTTGAGAATATCTCAAATCCAACTAAAAGAAGAAATAATAATTATCTTCCCTAGTGCAGTTGTCATTCTATTGTGAGTTATTTAGTGCCACTGAGTACGAAACAATTTTTGCTAATGGGTTGGAGCTATTGGTGTAGACAAAAGGTTTGAAGGGAATTTAATAAGGACAATTGAGATATAATTTTCATTTCCTCTAATTTCCAAATATTAATAACATCAAATATGGGCAAAGTGAAACCTTAATAGAATCATTTCTTATGTGGGTTGTTAATGATAAAGAAAGATAATGGAGGACCTTCACACTAGAACTTGCTCTTTAGTCCTACATAAGATATCACAATAAAAAATGACATTGCCAAAATTCTTACATTACTAATGATTTAGAAATCAAAATTGAGATGAAACAACCAATACAAAGCATATTTGGATGTGGGTGGAAGAGAACCCAAAGATTTGTATTGATAAAGATCAAGAAACAAAATTATAGAAAATAAGAATGATGGGGCCTATGAGTAGCCATGAAGGTGACCTTCAAGCTTCCTCTTTGGATGTCCCATGTTCTCTTTAAGGATTTCTCTCTAAACTAAAGCAGTGACTAGAAGAGACTTTCTACAAAATAGTGGAAGAAAATGCTCAATGTCGATACCAATGAGAAACAATGAGTCTGGAACTAGAAAATGGTTGAATCCCTTATTATGCTTGTGCAATACAACATTACATTCGTTGAATTCCTATAACTCTTGAGAGATCCATGTATTTATAAGTTTTCTTTGGAGAATGCCCAATATGGGAACTGAAGACATTTCCCAATTTAGGGCATGCAATTTCCTCCTTAAGTTCAATACTTTCTCACACTTTGTGATAATATAATATTTTGAGCCTTTTTTTATTTCTGAGTGTGTATGGGAATTTCCAAATTACATAATTTTATGTGCCAGTGACGTGCATGAAGAACGTGGGAGTATCAAAGGATTACTCATTCAGACTATGCCACCTAAAGAACTAAGGAGCCACACAACCATAAGTTTAATCAACTACATGGTTTGACTTTGGTTCTCCATAGATAATTCAACCATTTCTTGTTATATATTTCTTCAATGGATTTATTTCATATGGAGTTTTCTATGAAAAATATTTCATGTGTGCAAGTGAACAAAAATGGTGTGATAAGAGGAAGGTCCACTTCTCAATGTGGTAGTTGGCACATATGGTGTATTTAGAATCTTCTACAAGGACACATTTGTTGAGGATGATGGGTGTTTGGCACATTTGAAGTAACCACCTTGGAGGAGAACTTTAGGAATTTAGAGGTTGGGCCCTTGGGCCTAAGAGCATGTAACCACCTTACACATAGTTTGAGGAGGAATGCTTGAGTTGAGGAGCCATTGATTGGAGAGTGCACTATCTTGGAGAAGAGTTATTAACATGAGGACACCTAGCTTGGAGGGTGCACCACCTTGTGGGTTAAACAAAACACAGTGTGACATCCAAACACCTTGATTTGAGAAGTGCTCCATCAAGGGATTTGTTTGTTTATTTAGATTAGGATTGCTTGAGGAATTATTCCATATTTTCCCATTGGCCTCCCTAACCTTAGTATATATAAAGGGAGGAGAGTGTCTTTGTTACTAACAACTACTTTATATATTAGACTCAAAAGATAACCCACAAAAGAAAGGAGAAAATAAAGGAAAATCAAGGACATGGATCCAATTGGAAAATAGAATAAAAAGAAAAAACACTAATTCACATTTTCATTTATTATTGTTCAAGTTAATTCTTCACTACGTTCTAGAAAAACTACATTATTTTGTTAAAAAGTTCTTAGTGTTACACTATGGAGATTTGTTGCTTGCTCTATAGAAATTTATCAACATTCCTCTACTACTGATATTCGAAAAATCATTAAAGACTTTGATTGCCATTGTAGGAGTATATATTTGATTCCCAATATTGACCTTTTGTGTTCAATGTTGTGTTTTTTGTCTATAAATCTTGGAAAGAAGAATTGTTATACTAGTTGTTGACTTGTGATGTTTGATAAGGTATTTGCATTGTCTCCTTGATAACTCATGAATAGTGGGAGAGATGAAATGCTTGTTTCTTAATTTGTTGTTCTCTTCTTCTAGTGTTTCTTGCTAAGAATTCAAGGGGTTGTATTTTGAGACTTTGGTGAAGAATCTAAGTGCTTCATAAGGAGATTTGGAAGAATTATAGTAGTGAATGCAAGATTGAATGAAAATGCTATTTACAAGGACTTGAGGCATTCCTTGAGAGCATTTCTAGGAGGGATTAGGCTTGTGGTGGGAAGGAGCTACATAGGCCAAACATTAAATGCACAACCAAGAAGGGTCAAGGGTTGTATGTTGAGACTTCGGTGAAGAATCTAAGTGCTCCATAAGGAGATTTGGAAGAATTATAGTAGTGAATGTGATATCGAATGGCAATGCTATTTACGAGGACTTGAGACACTCATGTTGATTTGTGTACCTTGGGAGGTGTTCCCCATGTGTTATCCCTCCTTAGCGCATGTGGGAAAGTCATTTGGCACTTTGTCCTTGTCCTTTATGTCTATTTTGTACTTGACTTTGGTTAA
>JASDQU010307459.1:40530-53030 GCA_032191745.1 Picea mariana | reverse complement strand
ATGTTAGTATCAAAACTGTGGATCAACTAGAACAAGTTTTTCTCAAAATATGGAGTGTTAAAGAAGATCCTAACATGTTGTTAACACGACTCAATGGTATCAATAAATCTGAGAATGAGACTGTTAGGGAGTTCCACACCAAGTTTGAAAGGTTTCTACAACAAATACCTAAGAGTCATCACCCCAGAGGAGATTACCTTCTCTTCCTCTATACCAAGGCATTTTTAGGGAAATTTGGGTTCATGCTCAGGGACAAGGGTCTCGTGATGATTTCAAGAAGCTCATGAAATAGCTACAAGAATTGAGGCCAACTTATCATCATCAAATGTGGAACCTTTCTACGCCCCAAGAACTAAGGTTGATGTTAAACCAAGGGTAGTACACAACTTTGAGACCACCCGTGATATTAGTGATTCCTTAGCAAAACCACAAGAGACTATGGATGGTGTGGTAAGAAATCAAACCTTGATGATGAATATAATTACTATTTTGGAGAGGACACAATAACAAGCCCCCAAAATGAGAAGAAGGTGCCTAATACTCTCGCCCCCTGAAATGTTGTGGATGAAACTCCTTGGTGTTTTCAGTGTAGGGATACGCATTGGGAGCATGAGTGCCCAATGAAAAATGGAGACCCTGATCAAGTGAACATTATGACATGTCTTCGTTGAAGAACCACAAGTATGCCTCAATATCACACTCAAAAAACATGAAGAAGGCATAAAAGAAGCAACCAAAAGGGATAGGATGGAAGTCATAAGCAATTTAGATGAGGAATCAAGAGAGAAGTTGAAGAGGAAAGAGTTGCAAGTGTATACAAGGAAAAATAAGGCGCCTCAAGATCCTCCCACTGACCCCAAGCCTCCTCCCACCGACCCCAATATTCCTAAACAAAAACTTCCACCTCCATCAGTAAGTATACTTCTACCCAATCCGACTTTTCCCAAGACTAACGATATAAACTTGGATTTTTAATTGGAAAGTGTCTTAGCAAAGATCAATGTAACAGTTCCTTTGAAATAAATCATTAATATCCCTTCAATGAAGAATAGGTTTGAGATATTATTCAATGTACAGAACTAGCCAGTGGATCCTCCCATAATGGTGCAAGCAAATCATTTCAGGGTCTACTATGATGATCATCCACCATTTTGTATGGCACTCCAGGTAAATAACAAACATTTGAATAATTGCATGCTTGACTCAGGGGAAGGTGCAAATATGATGTCACTAAAGGTAATGAAAGAATTGGTCTTGAAGACCACAAGACCTTACATAAATGTGTACGGATTTGAATCCAGGACTATTCCCAATCATGGTGTAATAGATAATGTGATGGCCCACCTTTCTTGATATCCCAAGATAGTTATCCTGATGGACATTGTGGTGGTGGAGGTACTTGATGTATGGGGTATGCTCTTGTTTAGGAAGTCGTTGCAACATTGGGTGACACATTACAAATGAACTTGAGTAGTGTCGACATACCTATGGATGATGGTACTTATGCTTGCTTACCCAATATGACCATGGATAAGGCTCATGTTGAAGAAACTGATATTGATTCAGGGACAGAAGAAATACCTGAGAAAACCAAGGAATCTCTTCCACGTTTTTCTTCAAATGACTTACCTTTTTCCAAGGAAGAATATTTTGATGCCATACAATGGCCAAATAAGGAAGAGTGCCAATAATTACTAGACAAGTATAAGAATAGTAAAGTTCGCTCTGTCAAATTATTAAAGAAAGAAGACAAAAAAATGTTGGTTAGACTAAGCCAAGATGATGTCATTGCCACAAAATCCCACCCCCCTCCCTCAAGATAGTACACCAGAGTGATACAAGAAGAAATGGATCCCAAAGGAGGGGATTACAAACAAGGAGATTTGGTTTTTGAGTGGGATAAAAAAATGGATCAACCCAATACCCATAAGAATGCTGAGAATTTTTGGTTGGGTCCATTTAAGGTTAGAGGGAAGTCTGTAAGTGACACTTACTACCTGACACAATGCATTGAAGGAAGCATCCATTGCTAGTTAGTGGGAATATCCTCAATCCCCATTGTGGGGAAAGGACTTGACTTCTTAATCTAACGTAGGTAGGTTAGGGTAGGCATTTGCATCTTGCATTGCATTGTATATATGTTGCATATTTCATATCATGATAGTACATATTGCATCTTGCTTGAATTTTCATACATGCTTATCATTTACATGTTCTCTTCTTGTATCTTGCATCATTTCTAGGTCATATTCATATGCTTTAAATGATCATATTGATATGTTAGAATAAAGATATTAGAAAATTTTATTTTCAACATTTGCTTTGAAATTTTGATGGTTATCATTTTTTCATAAGAATAAGGGGTGATAGCACCACCCTCGATGCTCTGACGATTTTTCTTAAGTGTGTAGGAACAGGTCATACCAGAGATGATGAGGTTCTCATACGCTCTACGATGAGCAAATTTCCCCAAGTAGGAGCCTGATGTTACCCGCCAGCCTAAGGGTAACTAAGGAGATCATGTCCCAAGGCCCACAAGTAGCAAGCATGGAGTGTTGAGAGCCAAATTGACTAGAAGAGCCCCACATGGCCCCTCCTATCTTGACTTTCACCATTATCCATCACCAACAACAAAACAACATCCATCACACCGGCCTGACCCTAGAGGAAAACATGTCTTGCTTCATGAGGCAATAAGTCCAACTTCATTGTAAGTGTCACTTTAATAATTGAATCGTTTGAATATGTTGCAAAGAATCCTTTCTTGATTACATAATGTTTGCTTGAAAATTATACCTTTTGCCTTATTTAACCTTGGTGGGTGTCATCACGTCCTAGTAATTTGGTCACCCTCGGGAATGGGTTGCTATTGGGTTGTTCCTTGAAGAGTCATTGTACCATTCTCGATCATATTTATCACTTTCCACACTTCTTCCATTTTGTCTCCTCATCTTTTGGGTTTTCATGCTTATTGACCCAAGAAGGGAATGTACCTCATTTCCTGGGAAGAAGGGGCTATTAGGCTCAGAGGTGCCTTAGAAAAAACATCATGCATTAAAAGCTTTCCTTGTGATCCTAAGAATAATGAAACGCTTCTCAAAAAATGAGGGACCCATAAAATAAATAACTAACTAATCAATCATGCAAACCAAGGTAGAGCATATGTCGGCTATACATTTCCTTTTAGTGCCCCTTATTTTCTTCAACTTGGAATAGCATGGAAACCAAGGTAGAGCGTTGTGGGATATGCATTTCCTTTTAGTGCCCCTTATTGTCTTCAACTTGGAAACACATGCAAAATAAATGGCTAATAAATGGATTGGAAAAATATGCTTTAAAAAAAACAAAAAGAGGAAAAGGATGTGGCTAGCCCTCAACAAAGGAATTGATAAATGAGGCAATACGAGCCCTTGTGTGTCATGAAATCCCATACCCATAAGTCTTACCCCACTCCACCTCATACTCAAACATGAATTAGATAGGTTTCCCTTGGGAAACACCTTTGAATTGGGGATTGACTGACCCAATAGGATGCCTTGACACCCCTCCCACACCTATATTTGACAAATTGTATAAGATCTTTGAGAATTTGTTTAGTTTGAAAAATGGGGTTTGATGCACATGTTTGGGTGGTTCCATTATTAGATGTGGCTCACCTGGCATGATTCTTGTGACTTATAGAACCTTGGAGGGCACATTTATTTGTCTTTGTATTACCTTTCCTGGTGGATAGGTATTCATGAGGAGATGACTTCATTCGAACCTTCATGAGGGATTTGAAGCCCAAGGATAGATGCACAAACCCCATGTCTGGGCAAGCTTATGATCACCATTTTCACATTGAAGACATAGGTCGTTGCCTTTAGAGGCACTTTGGTAGGGATAAGAGACAATCTCACACCTCTTTCCACTTGGGCGTTAGCCTTTGTAGGCTTGGGCATCAACCACCTAGCTCATGACATCATGGAGGAGGCTTTGGAGGTGATGTTTTGACACATGTGGCATGATGGATGGCCTTTGGAGGCCTAGAGTTGCACAGTTCTACCTCAATGTCACCTTTATAGAGCATAACTTCACCTTAGAAGGGATGACATCACCCTTGTTTTAGGGTTATTTTATGTAAAATTGATTTTATGTAATTGAAAGGGAAAATTTTATGAGGTCGTCCCTCTTTTTATTTTAAATTTGACTTTTAAAGTGGAGAAATATGGTTGCAAGGCCTCATATAAATAGAGGCCTTGCCATTTTAATTTATCAACACGTAGGATTAGGACTAGGACTGAAATTTTCACCCTCTTTGGCATACTTGGTCTCTTTTACTTATGCGATAGGCTTGGAGGACTACTTATGGATGTTTCTTGGCTCATGTCTTGGTGAAAAATCTTGCAAGTAGGGTTTGTTATTGATTTTATCTTGGTGAAGTAAGTAAAATATGCAATTTCTTTCATGTGTTGAATGGTTATGGTATTATTTATTTATTCATATTGAAGCTATCTTTCTTGTGTAAACCCTAGGAGAGGAACATGAGGTGTTTCTTCCTCTCTCTAGAATATTTCATCTATTGATTTACTAAGAAACCGCATCTAGGGAAAACTCTTAAATCCATAGAGTGTTATCACTTTAGGAGTGGGTTCTAGAATCTTGTTGCTATAAATTTCAAGAGTCTAAGGTAGAAGAAGAATTAGCTAGAACCCAAAAGAGCTTGCTCTCTAGAAAAAATCATCTTTTGAGACTTGAATCTTGAGGCCCTAAGGTTCTAGCACCTCAAATTTCATCTCATCATCCTTAGGACATTATTATCATCCTTATTCCCCAAGTTGTATTGTTGTTGTAAATGACTCAGCCCAAAAAAGGCACTAGTTTACTCTCTCTCTCTCTCTCTCTCTCTCTCTCTCTCTCTCTCTCTCTCTCTCTTGTGAAGGATTTGATCAAGCCAACTCTCAAACTTTACTCTCTAAGGATTTTACTAACCTTTTCTAACCCTAGCTTAGCTTAATTTACTAATTATCATGTTGTTGTTGCAAATATTTTCTACATCCATCCTAATTGTTGAAATTTGTTGCATAACTCACTCTAATTACTAGCTAATACTCAAAATTTTATTGGGATAAGTGCTAAATGATCTACTTGATAAATGTTAAGTTTTCATTGTATTCTCTTGTAATTTCGAGTTGAATTTCTTGTGGTTGTTACAAAATACTATTGGTTGTTATAAACCATCATCTTGCTGCATTTTTTTTACTTCAACCATCATATATCTATGTTTTCTATTGTCTATTGAGGTATTTTATCATATTGGTACTTAGAATTATATATATATATATATATATATATATATATATATATATATATATATATATATATATATATATATATATGCTATATTTTTCTTGTTCCAAGAAGGTACACAAAACTCTTCTTTTGCCTCAATTTCACAGACATGGACCTTTTGACTTAGGTAACTAGTGAGAGGGTGCTCCAAGCTTGACCATATCCTTGTTATTTGATCCCTTGAGGTTACCAAGGATGCCTCCCTTGGGATGGATCTCATCCATCCCTAAAACATGGGGGTTTCCTAGTAAGGTGACAGTGGTGGGTTATCTTGTAGTTACACGGATTTGAGGACTTGTGTGGGGCTTTGGCACAAGTACAAATCCTGTGATAACAAGATCCATTGGAAAGAAACAAAGTACACTTGATTATTTTCGGGGTATAGTTCAATTTGGGATATAGCATAATTCAAGGGGGACTTCTTTGTTGGTTGGTTTCATTGATTTCGATTGGATTGACAATGTCGATAATCAAAAGTCTACTACAAATTATATTTTCAGCTTTAGTTCTAGACCTGTCTCTTAGGCTTGTGAGAAGCAACACACCCTTGCTCTTTCTTCAACAAAAGTAGAGTATCAAGTCGTGGTTAGTGTAAATCAAGAATCCCTTTTGCTTCAACATATCCTTTTAGAGTTTGGATTCGAACAACAACATCTAACCACACTCTAGTGTGATAATCATAGTACCATTCATCTTACCAAACATCTAGTTCAACATCATCATAGCAAACACATTATGATGCACATGCATTTAATCAAAAAGATTCTTCAGGATCGCGTTCTTGAAGTGCTCTATTATCGTACAAATTATCAAGTTGCAGATATTTTCACAAAGACTCTCAAAGAAGTGAAGTTTTCCATGCTTCAATCGATGTTATAAGAAGTTCAGAAAGTTCTCTTTAAGAGGAGGTATGCTCCAATTCCTCTACTTATCCTATTCCTCTAGTTATCCTATTGTGCCACCTTTATAATTCACTTATCCTATTGTGTCACCTCTATAATTCCGTCAATCCTATTCCAAGTTGTTCTTAAGGGAGGATGTTAGGATATTTAAACACTTAGGAGTTAATTAATTTCAAATTGGTATAATATTCCTTTAGGTAAAGTGTGTTTCTTTAGTCTACTTTTGTAATTAACTAATCTCACGATCATGATTATGTTCTAAACATATAGTGACCTCACAGTTCATATTATCTCTGATACTAATGGCACTTAATCTAAGGCTTAGCACCCGACTGGACCATGATCTTTATTTAAAGAGGATGGAGGGTATTTGCTAATGATCGATTGTGAGAGATTCATATGTAAATTATTTTCTTTTTGCATGAATATATTTCCTCAAGTGGCCATGTTGGTTGGGGTCATGGATTGTTTTCCTCTTTGAGGGTTTTAACCACATATACATTAGTGTTCTAATCTTTGATATGCTTGTGTGAGTAGTTGTCTTAAGGTGTTTAACCTATGTGGATATACCCTATGTATCGAACAGGGGGTGATTTAGAGGAATACAATTGTATTGTCAATTGTTTAATTTATATGCTTTTTATTGTACATATTTAAATGTTAACAATTTTTTTATTATTGAACTTATGTTCTTTTATTATATTTTTACAAAGTGAGGATGAGGAGGGTTCAAAAAATTGAGCGAGAACTGACAACAATTCAATCAAGTTTTGATGTCAAAATGAATTTATTTTTCTTATGAAAGTACATATTTTTTCATGCAATGTTATATACAAAGTCGACATTTCCCTACCATAACACTTGTTTACAAGTAGAAAAAATTGCATGGTTATTTTACAATTTAATTTAAAACAAGATAATTGTGTTTATATATACATGTTTTTTTGCGTCCATGTGTGAAATTGATCAAACTTTAGTGTGGTAAAGTTTCCTCATTGCGTTTATGAATACATGTTTTTTTTGTTGTAGTCATGGTCTAAAATTCACTGAATGTTAGTGGGGTAGTGCTTTAATATATACATGGTTTGTGCTCTTAGGATTAGTATGCTATGAAATAGACTTATAATAGTCATCAATCAGATCAATAATTAAATATTATAAAATAAATAATTACAAATAATTTTATAATACTCAAATTAATAACAACAATTAAATAATCAATAGTATTAAAATTAATAAAACTAATCAAATAAGTAATAATAATAATAAAATAGTAATAAAACACTTGAATCTTGTGACAACTAGGGAAGGTAGCCATGACCATGAGGAAAATGGTGGTGGCATGGTTGTCGAGGGCGATGTGGGTGTTTTAACTGAAACTTGTACTCTCCTTGTTGCTTCCTTTGTTCATTCAAACATGTTTGACCCTTCTCCTCCACGATATGATCCATGCTCACAAGTGAATGTTGTGTAATTGGCTTCAGATGTGGGGGTTGTGTCCGAGTCAAGACAAGTATGGGTTAATGATGAACATGTTTCCCATCATAACTCTCAGTGATTTGCTTGGCCTTGTATTGGCCTTCATTATTGCAGAGAGTGGGCAGAAAATACCAAATATGGTTATGAATATAATTTGGGATGCTAACACCCCTATGTTTTCCTTTATGAAAAAATTTGGAAGGATTTGGTTCTTAATTTATAGTTGCCTATGGATCCTTGGTTGGTTTTTTCCAGTACTTATGAGGGGTATAAAATGAGGGAGACCCTTGTGGTGAAGGCTGCAACAGCCCATTACCAGAGTTTGGTCCTTATTGCTGCTAAGGAATCCATGCAATCCTTAGAGGAGGAGGTGAAAATAACCAGGGCTTACCGGGAAGATGATGTTGTGGATGACGAGGTGGGGGAAATAATCCCTGACTTGGGATGTTCCAGGAACAAGGACACTAAATTCCATCGGACAATGGAGATGTGTTAGCATGCTAAAACCATGGTGGCTTATGGGATGTTTCCTAAGGAGCAAGACTATTTGAAATTCAGGCAAAAACTGGAGGCTCTTGAGAGCCATATCAAGTTGTTGTTAACCATGGTGTCTTGGATGGTAAAACACAATGGAGGCTCTCTTCAGTTATCTCGGGACAGTAGGCAACCTTCATGATCTCATATGTCTCCTTTGAGTGCTAGGACCAACGCGAGCCTTTCCAAGGCTTTTCCCCAGGTTCATGATTTGGATGATTGATTTTGTCCCTACCTTTTTTAGACTGGACATGTTAGGTCTTCTAGTTTATGTTGCTTTATCTAGTCTCTTTAGATCAATTTTGTCAGTCTTAGGATATTGCTATGATATACTCAGTTTGATATATCTCCCTTTTGATAGCTAGCATGGTTACCAATTGGGCATGCCAACAGACTTATGGGATATTGATGGATATATGGAATAACTACTGGCTATGGTGGTTCCTATGTATATTCCATTAATACTTTAATAGAAAATCTCTTACTTACAATATATATATATATATATATATATATATATATATATATATATATAATTAAATAATTAATAACAATTAAATTAATCAAAATATTAAAATTATTATTAATACAATCGTTGTTAAAATGATGTAATTGTGATGCTAAAACAATGTCACTATGACGTTAATATGACACAAAAGTATTTATTATATTTTAAAAGTGACACTAAAATGACACAAAAATAGAGTAGTATGATGCTCAAAAGACAAATTTGATACAAAAAGATCTGTATGTCAACGCTAATACAATGGAAACAATCTAAAATATATCCCTCAATCAACATTAATAAGACTTATCATGATGCTAATATGACACACAACAACCAAAGAGACATAAAAAACACATTTTTGACTCAAAAAATATGCAAATATGACATTGAAGTCTTGTTTTTAAATAATTTTCGGTGCAAAAATGACACAAACTAGATGTTCAAATGAAGTGTGTGTTGAATATATCGATGCAAATGATGTTTTAAGAAGCACACATTAATAAAAACGATGCAAATTTGACACATCTTTCACACAAACTACGATGCACCCTATTGCATGATTTTTACATAGTGAACTTAATTTTTTTCTAGAAAATTACACTACAAAGCAACACTAAATGCGACACTATATCCATGTATTATAGTAGTGCAATGAATACCATACATGGAATGAAGAGATGAGCCCCCATAATAATACATTAAACAAAAGAATAAATTACCCCAAAATTTTCAATTGGGTCTAGCTTAGGCAATTGAGAGGAGTAGTGTCATCCTCCCCACCTAGGATCAATTCTTACAAGTGACATGTTGAGATCTTAATGAGTATATTGTTGTATAGGCCATGAGCCCTGAAGAATTTGGTTTATCCTGGGTACCATCTTTAGACTAAGGGAAAGTGCACAATGGGTTTTCCCAAAATATGTATTTCATGGTATAAACAAAAAAAACGCCAGCATGCATAAAACAATAACAATAATGTTGATATTTAATCAAAATGTGGATTAAAGAAATAAGGATGGATAATTTTTAATAGTATGGTGTCTAAGAATAGTGAAAACTTATATAAAACCTAGCAATGGACTTCATAAAAAATGTTGGTTAGAAACATATGCAAAACCTAAAATTTAATCTAGAGTGTGGGGGATAAACATGAAGAATAGAGCGCAAATAGTGTGGGATTTGAGGACCATATGTCACATAGGCTTATGAAATGTGTGACTATCACAACTAGGACATACACACTAGTACTAAAAAAATTCAAAAAGTGCAAATTTAGAAAAAAAAACTAAGAGGTTTCTAGTCTCTTAACTAAAATTTGGGGTGACTAGATAATCAACTCCATAGAGGTGAGTGACCAAGGGGGGTGGGGATTCAAATGGTTTTGAGAATATCTCAAATCCAACTAAAAGAAGAAATAATAATTCTCTTCCCTAGTGTAGTTGTCATTCTATTGTGAGCTATTTAGTGCCAGTGAGTACGAAACATTTTTTGCTAATGGGTTGGATCTATTGGTGTAGACAAAAGGTTTGAAGGGCATTTAATAAGGATAATTGAGATATAATTTTCATTTCCTCTAATTTCCAAATATTAATAGTATCAAATATGGGCAAAGTGAAACCTTAATAGAATCATTTCTTATGTGGATTGTTAATGATAAAGAAAGATAATGGAGGACCTTCACACTAGAACTTGCTCTTCAGTCCTACATAAGATATCACAATAAAAAATGACATTGCCAAAATTCTTACATTACTATTGATTTAGAAATCAAAATTGAGATGAAACAACCAATACAAAGCATATTTGGATGTGGGTGGAAGAGAACCCAAAGATTTGTATTGATAAAGATCAAGAAACAAAATTATAAAAAATAAGAATGATGGGGCCTATGAGTAGCCATGAAGGTGACCTTCAAGCTTCCTCTTTGGATGTCCCATGTTCTCTTTAAGGATTTCTCTCTAAACTGAAGCAGTGACTAGAAGAGACTTTCTACTAAATAGTGGAAGAAAATGCTCAATGTCGATACCAATGAGAAACAATGAGTCTGGAACTAGAAAATGGTTGAATCCATTATTATGCTTGTGCAATACAACATTACATTCATTGAATTCCTATAACTCTTGAGAGATCCATGTATTTATAAGTTTTCTTTGGAGAATGCCCAGTATGGGAGCTGAAGACGTTTCCCAATTTAGGGCATGCAATTTCCTCCTTCGGTTCAATACTTTCTCACACTTTGTGATAATATAATATTTTGAGCCTTTTCTGATTTCTGAGTGTGTATGGGAATTTCCAAATTACATAATTTTATGTGCCAGTGACGTGCATGAAGAACGTGGGAGTATCAAAGGATTACGCATTCAGACTATGCCACTTAAAGAACTACGGAGCCACACAACCATAAGTTTAATCAACTACATGGTTTGACTTTGGTTCTCCATAGATAATTCAACCATTTCTTGTTACATATTGCTTCAATGGATTTATTTCATATGGAGTTTTCTATGAAAAATATTTCATGTGGGCAAGTGAACAAAAATGATGTGATAAGAGGAAGGTCCACTTCTCAATGTGGTAGTTGGCACATATGGTGTATTTAGAATCTTCTACAAGGACACATTTGTTGAGGATGATGGGTGTTTGGCACATTTGAAGTAACCACCTTGGAGGAGAATTTTAGGAATTTAGAGGTTGGGCCCTTGGGCCTAAGAGCATGTAACCACCTTACACATAGTTTGAGGAGGAATGCTTGAGTTGAGGAGCCATTGATTGGAGGGTGCACTATCTTGGAGAAGAGTTATTAACATGTGGACACCTAGCTTGGAGGGTGCACCACCTTGTGGGTTAAACAAACCACAGTGTGACATGCAAACACCTTGATTTGAGAAGTGCTCCATCAAGGGATTTGTTTGTTTACTTAGATTAGGATTGCTTGAGGAATTAGTCCATATTTTCCCATTGGCCTCCCTAACCTTAGTATATATAAAGGGAGGAGAGTGTCTTTGTTACTAACAACTACTTTATATCTTATACTCAAAAGATAACCCACAAAAGAAAGGAGAAAATAAAGGAAAATCAATGACATGGATCCAATTGGAAAATAGAATAAAAAGAAAAAACACTAATTCACATTTTCATTTATTATTGTTCAAGTTAATTCTTCACTACATTCTAGAAAAACTACATTATTTTGTTAAAAAGTTCTTAGTGTTACACAATGGAGATTTGTTGCTTGCTCTATAGAAATTTATCAACATTCCTCTACTACTGATATTCGAAAAATTATTAAAGACTTTGATTGCCATTGTAGGAGTATATATTTGATTCCCAATATTGACCTTTTGTGTTCAATATTGTGTTTTTGGTCTATAAATCTTGGAAAGAAGAATTGTTATACTAGTTGTTGACTTGTGATGTTTGATAAGGTATTTACATTGTGTCCTTGATAACTCATGAATAGTGGGAGAGATGAAATGCTTGTTGCTTAATTTGTTGTTCTCTTCTTCTAGTGTTTCTTGCTAAGAATTCAAGGGGTTGTATGTTGAGACTTTGGTGAAGAATCTAAGTGCTTCATAAGGAGATTTGGAATAATTACAGTAGTGAATGCAATATTTGTTAATGTTTATGCCATTATTATAGTTCTTTGCATTTCAATAGATAATAGCATAATAAGAACAAGATCACTGAGAAATACACATTCACAAGAGACACAACATTTATCCTGGGAAACCCTCTAGGGGAAGAAA
>JASDQU010307459.1:27035-40430 GCA_032191745.1 Picea mariana | reverse complement strand
ACTTAGGTTTAAGTGACTTTTCCTAAGTATTTTGGCTTAATTCATCGTTTAGCCATTAATTCCTCCTTATTTCTCCATCTTGTTCCCTGTTTGTGCCTGACTATAGTCTACGGGAACATATAGACTACTAAGTCACTCCCTGCTGGCCTAATCTTGGGGATGGGACATCACATCCCCTAATGAAGGAAAAAGGTGGCTCCAAGGTGCAATATCCAGCCTCCAAAGGCCCTCTAAAAGATGTATCCTCCATGAAGCCTTCAAAACATGCAAGCAAAAACCCTTCAAAAGCCTTCAAAACATTCAAGCTTCCTCCAAATGTGGACATTGTGGCTTCTTAAGTGATAATGTACTCAAATTATGGATAAAAACCCTATAAAGTGGCAGCCTCTCTGAAACAGCTCCAAAGTCATGTGTGAGAAACAATATCTTCATTAAAATGTGCAAGCTAGCCTTTCTAGAGTTCCTTCAATGAGGACGCTTGGCTCTCCAAGGTGGCAAGTGGTCAACTGATAATGAATACACTCAAAAGTGTGCAAGAAAGATCTTCAAGTTGGAATGTTTCCTCCAAAGTGTCCACAAACTCAAGCAGCAACCTTATCTTTAATGCTGGAGTATGATGCTTATCTATAAAAAATAAAATATGAATGAGCCCTTCATTGCTGGCTCCCTTGCAGACAGGTTTTAGCCGCTAAGGTGCTTCAGGAGTAAGCACTCTCATTTGAATGATCCACAAGCTGGGCACTCGTTTTATACTTGCCAGAAACAGGTCAGAGATGACCTTTGAAATATCTAAGATCCAGTCCAGGCTGACTTATGCTGTGACTCCCATTTCATCTTTAAAGTGGAAATTTGCTGTAGGCTGAAGCCCCTTTAACCATGGCCGATCTTTGAAGGTGAGGTACTGATGAATTGTTAAACTAAACTGCCTAAAACTAGCCCTTCATTAGGCTGGAATGTACCCAGGTCTACTATAAATTCTTGGTCCTGCATTTTCAACCATGGAATTACTCCCAAATCTGTTGCTGAGAATCATGTCTACAGTCACAAGTGAACCAGATCCCAAACTTCTGGGCAGAATTGATTTTTATAGATAGATACTATTTTTACTGGCCAAATCAAGGTCAGAAAATCAATATTCTTACTAGCCTTTTTTGACTTCACAAAAACTGCTGATCAAGTGCTGAAAGTGACCTTTGAAATCTCCAGAACTGGCACCCATTCTCTTTGACACCATACTTCGGGATTCACCATGGATAGTCATGTATCCTTGAGGCACTTGCAAGAGATTGAACCATCTGAAAACTGCTTTGAGATGACAGCTTGCTTTTTATTATATTCAAGACATTCTTTCTATATATATAACTTTGAGAGACCAATATAATGACACTGCCACTAAGCTGCAATTCTAGGATTTCTGTAAGCGGTGGATTCTGCTCCTTAATCCTGATCAAAAGAAAATACTGCCTCCAAAATCAAGCCCAATAATCCATGATGCAATCTTCTACAAAACTTCAAACCATGCTACCTTGGAAAATTCTTGAGAAATGCTGTGAGGATCACATGTACAACCCTTGTACAAAATGGTGGATAACAGGACTAAATGTCCTTTTTGCGCAATGGAGTTTGAGTATTTGTCAACCTTTAGAAATAAAAACCTCATTTGCCACAATTGTTGGCAATTCTTCATTGCAAAGGACTATTTAAGCAATGTGCAAATGGATAAGTTTAAATCCCAAATTAAGAAAAGAGGACGAACTAGCAAAACATTAGCAAAATGGGGAAGTATCACAACAAAAAATTAAATATATCAAGAAAAAATTTGACAAGGAACTA
The DNA here is from genome assembly GCA_032191745.1 of Picea mariana. Lineage (NCBI taxonomy): Eukaryota > Viridiplantae > Streptophyta > Pinopsida > Pinales > Pinaceae > Picea > Picea mariana. The sequence continues at coordinate 38,597 of JASDQU010307459.1, read as the reverse complement.
TTAAGGACAGATGAAGAAAAAATTTGTTTAAAGAAACCATAATCAAAGCTTGGTTGCACAAATCAAGAAGCCAAAGAAAGAGAAGAAGTCACAACAAGAAGAGCTAGAGCAAATCACCAGTAAGGAATATTGATCCAATTGAATTGGAGAAGTCATTAGATATAACAATTCAAACCATGGATAAAGGAACAAATATAGATCCAATCGACATCAAAAGTCAAAAAGATGTTTATATGGGAATGTTATCAATCAACAAATTACCAGAAGTGGAGAATACCAATGAGTTAGATTTGGCAATGTGGTTTATATTAATGTGATTCCAGCAGATTAAGTGTACTTTGTCTAAGTTGCATGGATATGGATACTGGAATGGATATGATACAGTTAGGTTACGTCAACTACATATGTATATTTATAATTTTATTTTTATTTTATTCAAGGAAAATCTCGTGGGGAAACCCTTGAGCACTTCCCCACATTTCTTGGATGGTAACTAGTGTAAACATGTCGGTGTTGGTTTTTGTGCTTCGCCTGGAAGAGACATCAAGTGAGTTGTGCAATAGAGGCAACCAGCCTTGGGGATTGACCCCGAGACCTCCTACATGAAGCTTAAAGCACTTAACCACTTGAGCTAGTCCATCGGGATAACGTGTGTATATATTTCAGACAGATACAACTACGAGACAGATATTTCAGAATATTATTCATAAATTTCAAATTTGGAAATGAAGGCGAAAAAAATAGTTATCATTAAGAGAGGCCCAAGCTTTCTATCTATAACTTGATCTGCAAGAAATTTGTATTAGCATTCCTTTAAAAAAATATGGATGTTATTCTTTTGATTTTAGTGATCGAGACACTAGTTGAAAACACCAATATGTTGACCAAAATGGCCGAAACATCGGCTAAAATGATTGATACAACGTTTAAAAAATCTAAAACAGGGTCAAAATGTTTCAACGATGTTTCAAAGGAGTTTTGTTGTTGATTTTTGTAGCTTCGGGAGGTATTCCCATTAGAGGCCAAGGTGCCAGGCATGTGGGAATTTCCGTTGGCACCAAATTAGCCTTTCGTTTAAGTAAAATCAGACCCGGGATGAGGCTAGGTCCTCATGGGCAAGGTGATGAGATTCGTGGGCTTGTGATGGGGTTCCACACCCACAAAAGGAGAATAAAATATTCTAATTAATTGTTGAGTTTAGGAAGGTCTCCTAAACTCACTCATTGGGCTTGTATATAAAGGAGAGATGTCATTGTGACATTTAATAATCGTGCATGGTGGAGTTAGCATAAGTGAGGGTGCACTTGTGCTAGGAGCTTGGAAATTTCAACAAGAGAAATTATGCAATTGTGAGGAAAATCTACCCTAGGGTTTGAGGTGATTTTTTGTTTCAGATTTTCAGGCAAGGAAGGCTTCTTTCTCAGCCAAGAAGGCACACGTGTGAGGGAGGAGTAGTAGCAGGCAGAAGAAGGGGCAACAAGCTGCACATATGAGAGAGGAGCCGCACGTGTGAACAGCAGGCCGTACAGTCCATACAGCCACATGTGAGCGGGCCGCATGAGTGGAGGAACAAAAAAGACAGCCCACACGTGTGGAAGAGACAACAAACCCGCACGTGTGAACTGACAGGCAGGTACAACAATCTGTATTGCTGACATCAACACAGGTACAGGAGACAGCAGCAGATTTGTTAGGCATAGGTGATTTCCGGGTAATTTTGCTGATTTTTCTGTAGTAAAGGACAACGTTTTCCTCATAATTTTTGGTCAAAGTGTGTTGACTAGGAGGGCTGGTTTTTCCCTCAGATTTTCAGAATTTGACAAAGTTTACAGAACAAAAAATTGTGTCTCAATTGTGTTGATGATTCATCTCTGATCTTTTGTATTTCCTTTGCATATAATTTCAGTCATAATTTTCAGTGTGAAATTGTTCAGTGATAACAGCTAGAGTGTTACTGTTTTCTCACTAGGAAGCAATTTTCAGATCTGAAATTTGGTCACATTAAGGTACATGTGAAAATTGACATTTGTATGAGGAAACATTTTTGAAATGTTTTTCCAGCACCTCGAGGTGGAGTTTTCGGTAACGTCATAATTTGTACATGGGTCTATACATGATAGATTGGGAAAGACAAATTCCATGGCAAGATTGGGTAGTATAGGATTTGGGTCCAAATCAATGTTATTTATGCTAGGATTCATGAATTATAGTTACATGCGATCGTTGCAACATGGGCCCATTGATAGACTCAAAAGAAAAAAATTCAAAACCTACATGGAACGACACACTAACATGGATTTGAGTGGCTTCTAAGCATGTGCTCATCATGTTGCAAATGAGCTTTTGTGTAATATCCCTAGATCCGTAGATCTGGATATTATCCTCAACTGCCGACTATTTGCTGCCGAAACTGATACTCTTTCGGATTCTAGGTGCGATTAAGAGTTTCTGATTGAGTTTCAATAGTTCCGATTGTGTTTTCTTGTGTTTATCAGTGTATACTGGACATACAATAGATTTGGAAAATAGAACACTGAAACAACTTCTATTATGAATAATGACTGAAAGTACAAGATCCCATGCGGGAAAATAAATGGAATCTCTCAGCTAGATCGAGACTAGATGGATCTTAGCTGGAATACAAATAGAAATACTAAATCAAAATACCCAGAATGAAGAAGATTGCTAGATCAGTGGATGAGAAGGAAGAACTGCTGCATCCAACCCAACAATTGCTGCATGCACACAACAACTCACATGGAAACTGCTGCTAAGACTGGAATGTTCGCCCTGGTGGCTAAACTCCTCTAATAATCCTAAAAACTATCTCAACTGGGTCGCCTTGGCTTCATACACCCTCTCACTATCTGTCGGCCTGAAGATTCGCCCTTTGTTGATCTGTACAAACCCTGGATGGGCTCCCCTGGGAGGTTGTACACCTCCTAGGCTCAACTGCTGCACCCTAGTGATTCCACCGTTAGAAACTGGCTGTCACTGTCACAAACTGTGCGCCCTAGTCTTCTCCGAACTGGATCGGAAGGGATTTCTCGGATCTGGTCCGATGATCTCTCTGGAACTCCAACTAAGCCTCCACAAGTGCTATGCCCTCGATAGTTGTATGATGCACCCTAAATGATTCCTCCGTCGAAACCTCTCGAGAAGCATCTCAAAAGAAGCGCCTTGCCTTCACCTCAAATGGGTCGGAAGGAAATCTCTGGATTCTCTCTGGTCGAGACAGGCTAAACCTCTGAGTCTCTCAACCCTCACACCCTCTCCCTGCTGAGGTGCGCCCTGGCTGACTGGATCTGTAAAACTGCTGTTGAATACCTATGAAGAATCTTTGTGATCCTTCCGGTGACTAGGGTGTGTCTCTCAACACCGAAATCAACCAACTAGTGTCTTCCTCCCGGAATCCACAATCCTCCACTGTTTTGCCTAAACCTATGTGTTTTCTCCTCAAAGCTCAATTTTCAAATCATAATTTGTGATAATGAACAATTAGGTCGCTTTTCTCCTTCACATACCCTCTCAAACCCTAATTCTCCATTGACCTCTATAATTAGCTTCTTTCACTTAAGCGACCTCTATTTTTGGCTTTATATTCCTTAAGTCACTTTAAACCACTTTTCACTTAATGTCACTTTTGAAATATAACATTCCCTAGTGAAATGACATCAAATGACCCTTTTCCCATGTTTCTTCTTGGCTATAGTCTAAATGGGGGTGTTTAGGCTACTAAGCCTACCTCTCTAGAGCTCCTACTTGGAAAGGGACATTACATTTTGGTAGGTGAAAACTTGTATTTTTTATGAATGTCTAAATTGCATTTATCTTGAATTTTTTTTGGCTTAGGCAATCCCTTAGTTTTTGTACACAATCTTTAACATGCATATTTATTTAATATGGTTTTATTGTGTTTTTGTCTATTGGTCACTATTTGCTTATGATATTGGCATATTGTGTCCATTTTTTGCTTGTAAATTATAATTTAAATACTTCATCCCTTGTTTGAGAAAAAGTGGCTAAGAATTGGGTCATATTGGATCCATTAACAGTGTAAAAGCCCAAGTCTGTTGGTCAATTACTTGATAACCTTGTAGTATATAGAATAGGGAACAATACAGTAAGAGTGAAGACAAATGAGCTCTAGTGCCCTCTATTTACACTGCTCTATCTCACTTGACTGGGCCGACTTCTCTTTCTGGAGGCTAATAACTCAATATTAAATATTCTCTTGAGCCGGAATATTCTAGTCTTGTCAAAGGTTACATGTGGAGGTTAATACCTCCCGCAACTACGATAATATCAACTCCCTCCTAACTAGGGAGGTATTAAAAGCAATGGTCTTGAGCGCAAACAAACTAGTCAACCAGTAGCATCATCATAGCCATACATGCTATCTCATGATCACGTAGATCAACTCACGAGCAACATCATCACTATCAGTATCATCTGATAGCGTCAACTACATCATCTCTCGAAGCCATACTCCATCTGAGTAATCGGGCATGATGCTGAATAAGTCACTCACTCCATAGAGTGATACAAGAACTATTCTTCTAATCCGGACATATGTCCTAGAAGAATAATTGTTCCAACAAATGCTGGAAGCCACACCATGGGCTACAAGGACTATTCTTCTAATCCGGACATACGTCCTAGAAGAATTACTATCCTGGACCATTTTCCCTCCAGCCACTACTGTGAACTCAGGGAAAAAGTTTGTCTTGTACCAATTTCTCCACTTTGGTCAGTATTGTGAACTCAAGGAGACAGACCATTCTTCTAATCCAAACATATGTCCTAGAAGAATAGTTGTCCATGGTACATCAACAATCTGTCAACCTGGACCATTCTCCACAGGGAGAATGTATATCCACCAGTAATCAGTCCTTCCTAGACCATTCTTTGCCTGGAGAATGTCTGTCCATCAGCATACTGACTATCCATCTAGCTAGCAGTCATCTCCAACACTAGTGATAGTCTCCATGGCAATCAAAACAATGCCATCCAATAGAACACAACTGTGTCTATCCATAGTAGTACACAACTACTATCCAGTGGTACACAACCACACCTGGTAGCACATGACTACTAACCAGTGACACACAGTCACTACCAGTGGATCACATCCACCATAGTAGCATACAACTATTGTCCAGAGACATATAGTCTCCATAACAATCATATCATCTGATATCATCCTGCATAAACAATATCATGATACAAACTGAGTCATCTGGGCCATTCTTCCACTCACATCTGTGAGATTTGGAAGAGTATCTGCCCTTAGAAAGTAAAACATCAGCCATGGGCTATTTAGACAATTCTTCCCAAGCATAGAAGAATAACTGTCCTTGATTTCTGAGCCTAGACCATTCACCTAATTGGGCCTTGCCTTCGACACTAATCATAGTGCAACCTAGAGAGAATGAGTCTGCCCTAGGGAATGTCTGTCCCTGATTGTTAAACCTGGACCATTCACCTAACTAGGCCATTCTTCTAGCACTAATCACAGTGCAACTTGGAGAGAATGAGTCTGCCCTAGGGAATGATTGTCCGGACCATTTCCTATTGAAATCACTGTCTTGCACCAACCTCCAAAACAGACCATTCTTTGAAATTGCTCACAACCGTGAACTTCGAAAGAATGATTGCCCGACGAGGCGGACCATTCTACTTGACCACTACTCGGAGTGACTTCCAAGAAGAATGATTGTCCTAGTCCATTCCCCCACACTGGCCACAAGGGGAATTGCTGTCTATGGTACATCAACAATCTATCGGACCATTTTCATTACGAAAATGACTGTCCGATCTGGACTATTTTCCGAATTGGAAAATGCCTGTCCGTCGAAAATCTTGGGCCACTTTCCGGACTGGAAGGTGACTGTCCAACCTGGACCATTTTCCGAATTGGAAAATGACTGCCCATAAATCAATAACATATCAGTGCTTCCTCCCAACGTAGGAGTAATCTCTTCCTTTTTCAATAAGGAAGTTGTCTCCACGAGCCCCAGCTTATCCCTTAAGTACACAATCTTTTCATCTTGGGCAGAGGCTTTACCAAAATATTTGCTATCTGCTCATCTTTGGAGATATACTGGAGAACCACTTCTCCCCTCTGGACTTTATCACGGAGAATATAATGCTTAATCTCAATGTGCTTCGAGCTGTCATGGAACACTGGGTTCTCTGAAAGCTTCACATAACTCTGATCATCACAATATATCACAGTCAAATTCAACACCTGATGAGACAGTCCAAAAACCAACTTACAGAGCCACACTGCTTCCGTACAAGCATCACAAGCTGCAATATACTCTGCTTCTGTAGTGTTGAGTGCAACAAACTTATGTTTCCTGCTATCCCATAACATTGTGGAAAAGCTCAAACCGAAACATATCCAAGTAGCACTTCTTCTGTCATCTGCACTCCCTGCCTAATCTGAATCGATAAATCTATGCAGTTCTATATCATAACTCAAACGTCCCACGAAAACATTTCAAGGCATGCTATGCAATTTTTCAATTCTCATGGCTAGGTTCCACCTAGAACTATTTTCATAGTAAAGAAAATATCTGGTTGAGTATTCTCCAAATACATTAACGAGCCATTCAATTGTCGATATAGGGACGAGTCTACTGGATTTAGAGTCTCTCAATTTCTTCAAATCTGTCATTTGCACTCCTTGCCCAATCTGAATCGATAAATCCATGCAAGGAATCTCTCCCTACCTTTTATTCCACTTAGACTTGACCTCTAGGGGCTTCACTTCCATTTCTCTCCATCTCCATCTCAATCCCCCTAGGGTCACCAGGATCGCCTCCCTAGAGTGACCTAGTCACCCTTGAAGTACGGGACCTACATCGAGGTGACATTGGGTGTAGGATTCCCAAGTTGTAGCACTTGCTTTGTGGTTGGGTCGGGCTTTGCCCAACCTACAACTTGCGCTATAACAGAGTCGACTTGTCTTTCTGGAAGATAATATTCTAATATTATTTATTCTTCTAGGTCGGCTTGTCTTCTAGGGTTTTCACACATCTGTTTAGGGTTTCCCTTCTTTCAGAATATTCCATTCTAGTCAAAGGTTACACGTGGAGGTTAATACCTGTTGCAGCTACCATAACATCAACATTTAGCTTATACACATTAACACACAATAATGGAGAGAGCAAAAAAAATGATATATTCTATCAATGATCTTGCATCGATACATCTCTCACATGAAATAAACCACCATATCATATTTATATCTCCTAATTGGTTTGGTGGTTAACTAGGTAACCCCTAACTGTAACATCTAACATTATATTGATCGCATATGTGGCAACAAATATAATGTTTCTTGGCAACACTTTATTGAGTGCTACTGTTCTATTGCCTCCCCGGAACATGAAATAATAACACTATATATTTTTAAACAAATTTTACATGTAGATATTTCCTTAACCATGGCAATTAATGCGACTTAAGAAATTTCATCTCTTTCCCAGAGGTTTCCCAGATGTTTCCCAGATCTTAACCCTGTGAATTTTCATCCTTAGGGCTGTTACAAAATATAATAAAACAGTAGGAACAACAGACAATATTTCACCTCTTCACAACCCCAATCAACAAGGCAATCGAAGAGAAAAGGTACCAAATGTGTGCCAACAAGTTTCATCCCTCTAGGGCAATCTTATCATGCATAAACCATATATAAATTCACCTTATGACAACTATAATTACAACAATAAATCACATTGTTCCATGGGGATGTGTCCCCCAAGGTGGGGGGCACGCTCCCCATGTTTTCCATGCTCTAGGGGCGGGGGAGTGCTTGGGGAAATTTTTCACCATGTCCTCCATTTGGGAAAACTCGAGGAAATGTTTCCTCAGTGTGGGGGACACGTTTCCCAAAAAGGGGGACGTCTTCTTACCTTTTCTATCCTTTTACTTAAATTTTTAACATTACCATTAATTGTTTCAAGATGTTTGAGAGTGGTTCCAACCTCATTGGACTTCATAAGGGGAAAGTGGAATTTCGTATCCCCTTCAAAATTCAACAAACTTAACGGTTTTCAGAATTTTAGGACTGACAGGATTATAGCGTTTCCATTGGATTGCACAATGATGAATTTGCATGGGTTGAATTGTTATTGTTGGGATTTTATTATTATTATTTTTATAATTTTAGAGACGGGGACCTCGACGTTCCCCCGTCCCTCGTGAATTTCCCTAAAATTTGTGGGTGCTCCCACATACCCCCCATGTGTGTCTCCCCACTCTTGCACTCCCCCATCCCGGAAACTTGGTGGAACATTGGTAAATCTGCCCTATCTTCTTCAATATTAATGTTAATTCACTTAACAATTTCAGCCTTAACTTATGTCAAATCAGCGAGACATACAAGTGCTAAAAATTACCAAACCATGAAGAAATCAAAACTGCAATAAGATGATTATTGGACAGCTGAAAACTTCATATATATAGGTAAAGGTGAAGTTCATGTACATACCATAGCCTCATCTTATATAAAGATGAAGTTCATGTACATATCGTACCCTAGCCAACAACAAGGAGCTCCGACAAGCAAACATCACACTAGAATATCCTCCAAGGCAAGACGTCTCCTCTTCTCCTCTTGTCAACAAGTACAATCTAGGGTTTAATCACAAAACCCTAGCTCCATTGTCTCCAAGGGATGAAACCATAACCCTAGTACTCAAGATACTCCAAAAGCTCTAAGAAACCTTGGTGCCTCCAAGACAAGAGAGAGAAAATACAAAGAAGAAGAGAGAGAGAGAGAGAGAGAGAGAGAGAGAGAGAGAGACTAGTCCATTACCCTAGTCACATCTCCAACATGAGCGATCAAGAATGAAATGATTTTTAGATCGTCATCTCCAATGATTTTTCACAATAGTAAACCCTAGTATCTCACAAGAGAAAGCTCCCAACAAAGGCATCCTCTCTAGACTTCATAACTTCTCCTAGGGTTTCGTCATGGACCCTAGCGCCTTACTCCAAGGATACAAGTACCAAGAAAAGAGAACAATGATGAAGATGTAAGGACTCTCTCCTTCCTCTATATATATGAGAGGTAAAGAAGGCCATGAAAACATATCCGTCCCTAAAGCCTTACAAGATACCTACAAATCCACAAGTAGGTAGACACGTTGATCCCTACACTTCAAGGGTACATATATCACGCTCCAAGGTGATTTCGTACACAAGCAAGGGTGCTCCACAAGATGTGTACAATGCTCCTCCTACAAGCCTCCAAGGACTCCAATGCTCCTCCTAAGCAATGTGCTCCACTAGGTCCACTCCCCTCGTTTGAACACTGTCACAACCTAAGCACCCTGTATCAACTCCATGCCTCCATGCTAGCATCCAAGCTACCCCATGTTGCCTAGGGCTCAACACACTCTTCCTGAATGCCAAGTGCCCCTCCTCCATTGCAAGGCATTCTCCAAACAAGCAACCTCCTCCAGGGCATTCTCTAAACAAGCAACCTCCTCCATTGCAGGGCATTCTCCAAACAAGCAACCTCTTCCATGTGGCCGACATGTAGAATGTCACCAAGTTGTTTGAAGATCTCCAACACTCTATGGAAGAATGTCATTCAAGCACTCAATTGAGGTCAAGCAATCACTGAGTAAGCCATCTCCAATGTGCAAATCCATTATGGACCAACCAAGGGCTAATCATACTCCATGTAATCCAAATCTCATGAAGCACCCTCAAACATGGTATAAACACATTCAGAGTTACCCTAAAAGCTAACATTACCCTCCCTGAATACAATGATCATAAATTTTACAAAATCTGTTGATGTGAACACCACATATGGGTCAACTCTCATCCATTGGGTCACCTAGGCGCTGCATGCCCATTGGTTTCCTAAAAGAGACACCTAAGCATGTGATTTGTCTTCAATGCAACAACCGCTTATCTAGATCTGGGATTTCATCGATGCTTCATCACACTGTCAGACCCTTCATTTTGGAGGCGGAATTCTACCAAATCCACCTAAGCAATCTTTCAACTCAATAGTTTTCCATTTCCTTACATTGAAGGTAGGAATTTTGTTTGATTATCCTTGGAAAGTGCAACATTTCAATTAATGTGCCCCCCAATACTCTAGGAAAAGATCATTTCTCAATCCCATTTAATTTGTGATAGCTATAGAGGCTAGAAAAATAAAGGTTGTTAAGCATATTGGACCATTTTCAATCTTCGGTATAGCAGGGTTTCCATACTATAAAAATAGTAGGAACTTAGAAGGTGAAGAAGAGGCGAGTTTAAATTTAAAAATGGTTTCTACAATTACCTAGTTTATAGACAGCTAAAACAGACTGGGACTCCTTGACAAATCAATTCGTTATACCTTTTCTTGGGGACTCTTAGAAGTTACTAAAAAATAGGCAGTTTAAGTGGATTTTTATCATCAACACTCTTTTCCTTTTTCCTTTGTCTTATTTCTCTTCGATAAACAAAAAAAATATTGAGTCTTCTCAAAGAGTGTGTTTAAGTTTCAGGATAAATATAAATGTTTATTGCAAGTCTTCCAGAAGAGTGTGTTTAAGTTTTAGGATATATATTGTGTTTTAGTAATTTTGACAAAATTTCTTCTAGTATTGAGTTTGAGGTTTACATGTGTGAAAATTAAGTCTCTGCTTATGCCATTCATACTATCAATTTGGCACATAAAGATTCAAACACTGAAGAATGTATTTGCCTTCCAAATGCACCAAAAGCACATATGTTTCTGTCTTAAGATATGACTGATTCTGTTTGCTGTGTGTCACTGTTTTCTAATCCAATCATCGTTAAATAACTGAAAGATTACCCAATGTGTTGTCATGTATCTTTGTATACATATATGTTGCTAATTATTCAATGATAATGTTCTAATCTTCTTCTTTGATTTTTGTGAATCACATGTCTAGATTATTGTTGTTTAGGGTATTTGATAGATGAACGACTTTTCTCATATTGGGCATCTTTCTCATTGAACTAGATGTCTTTTTGTTTTCTCTCAATGCTATAAACCCTCTCAGGCATCAAGCATTTTTCTTGCCACTATTGTGAGTAACTGTCAAGGTATTTGATGTATCCTAGTAGCATTGGATTGGCTTTCTTGAGCTCCTCTAACTGTTTCTAATTGCCTCGTCTCACTTCTTTTCACTAGTTGTGTTCGCCCTCAACAATATAAAAAATCACTCTTCGTGAATAGTTATCGGTTGTGTTGTGTCTAAAGTGTCTTTTGGTCATGGGTCTACATGTTGTGTGTTTTCTTTATCTTCTAGTCATGGGTTTTTGTGCTGTGCATTGTCTTCTAGCAACAGGTCTGCACGCTACTATGTTGTGATGGATTCTTCTCTCAACTAGCTTTGTTAGGGTTCTATATTTTTTTGCTACCTTTGGGAAGCAGTATCAATATCTTCTCACAATTGCATTAGCCAATATACTTTACCCTTATAAATTAAACTCCTTTTATCGAGGTTTCAACATCAGAAATTTAGAAATATTTATTTTCTCAAAGTTTCAACATTAGAAATTTAAAAATATCTATTT